>CABHPR010147063.1:8194-40567 GCA_902168415.1 Peromyscus melanophrys
GTGTGTGTGTGTGTGTGTGTGTGTGTGTGTGTGTGTGTGTGTGTGTGGTTACACAACCCCAGCTGTTTTTCTCAGATGCTGTCTACCTTGTTTTCTGATGGGTTTTTTCTCTCTCTTTCGTTCTTTCTTAGTTTGGTAGGAGAGGGGTTGCTTTTGTTCTTTGGTTTGGGTTTTGTTTGTTTGTTGTTTGAGACAAGGTCTCACTATGTAACCCTGGCCAGCCTGGAACTCACTATGTAGACCAGTTGGCCTCAAACTCACAGAGATCCACCTGCCTCTGCCTCCCAAATGCTGGGATTAAAGGTCTGTGAGACACTCACCCCTAGTTCCACCTTTTTTTTTTTCTTTTTTGGTTTTTTGAGACAGGGTTTCTCTGTGTAGCTTTGTGCCTTTCTTGGATCTCACGCTGTAGACCAGGCTGGCCTCGAACTCATAGAGATCCGCCTGCCTCTGCCTCCCGAGTGCTGGGATTAAAGGCGTGTGCCACCACCACCCGGCTCCACCTTTTTTGTTGAGATGGGATTCCTCATTGGCCTGGATCTCCCCTAGTAGGCTAGCCTGGCTAGTCAGTGAGCCCCAGGGGTCATCCTGCTTTTCTCCTCCAGAGCTTGCAAGTGCACATCACCATGCTTGGCGCTTTCACATGGGTTGGTTCTGCGGATTGAACTCAGGACTTCATGCCCGCTCCACAAGCACTTTACCTACTGAGTTATGAGTCCCCTCTTCATTTTCTTTATTGTGAATTTTTGTTTTCTGAATCTGCCTTGGTCTTTTGGGTATGTGTGCTGTTGTGTCTTTGCACTGCACAAGGCTTATGGATTCCTTCTATAAGAAGAAAGAACGTAGCGTTGTTTCCAAAAGTACCATGCCCTGTCTCTCACAGGTAGTTCCGGGAAGAGAACTGACACTGATAATATGTTCTCATTTGACCCCCAAGGCCAGGGTGAAAAAGTGACGATGGTCCAATGAAGCCAGACCGGGGAAGGGGGTGGAGGGAGAGGCATTCACTCCACATATGTTGGCTTAGTGTTCACCACCTGAGAAGAGTTGCTCCAGAACAAAACAAAGTACCCACCAGCCCTCAGGGCATGAGGTCCTATTCAGGTGAGACCATGGACAAGTATAACAGACATTCATGCAACATGTGTCAGGTGCTGTTAGGCCTGTGGAAATTAAAGAAGAAAGTGCTGGGGAGGGACGTGCTACTCCAGAGAGAGAATTGGGAGAAAGCTTGCTCAGTGAAGCTCATTTATAAGCAGGACTGGGGAGCCCAGCTCCGGCCTGGAACATCCAGGACAAAGGAGACTGGCGACTGCAATGGGCTTAGAAACTTCAAGGAGCAGCAAAGCCACTAGTGTGCCCCAAGTAGATGCAGCCAGGAGAGTAGAAGGGGGTCGGAGAGGGGCTGACATGTGGGGGGCAGAACTAGAAGGACCCTGCAGACCCTGGGGCTCATCTAGGCTTGGCATAGGATGCCCTGGATGTTCTAAGCTGAGTGACGTATTAGAGTTTCATTTTGAAACCTCTCCAGGGCCAGCAAAATGGATCAGTGGGTATGGGTTCTTGCCCCAAAGCCTGATGGTCTGAATTCAATCCTAAGAATCAATGCAACAGAAGGAGAGAATTGACTCCCACAAGCTGTCCACAAACATGTGCATGCACACACATGCACACACACACACACACACACACACACACACACACACACACACACACACAGAGAGAGAGAGAGAGAGAGAGAGAGAGAGAGAGACAGAGACAGAGACAGAGACAGAGACAGAGACAGAGACAGAGACAGAGAAACAGAGAGAAAGAGAGAAAAAGAAAGACTAAATAAATAAATATACAAAAATAAAATAAAACCACAGCAAAATAAATGTACAGGATCCATGATTAGAAGGCATTAGGTGAGGAGGGCATGGCTACAGCAGGAAAGGGGACAGCTTGGGCCATAGTGGTAAAAAGTATGGTTCTATTCTGGGTCCATTGCTAAGATGAACAAACCAGAATTGCTTACAGATTGATGTGGGTGGAGCTTGAGGGCAAGAATGCATGAGGGTCAAGTCTAGGTGAGATAAGTCTGAGCAAGTAGCAGGGTGGGAATACCTAGTTCTAAAGTAGGGACGACGGGAAATAGCAGGGCAGGAGATAAAATCAGAAGAAGGGAAAGCATACATTCTGAGATGAATTCAAATTGTATAAACAAAGATGTGACTGGGGAGATACATACATAAATTTGAAACCACAGAGAGGTTCGAGCCAGACATAAGTCTGAGACTACATAAGCTTACCTCTAATTGTTCATGTAATATTCGCAACCAATCTGCGGGGTACGTGTGACTTTTTCTATTTTGCAATGGATAAATCTGAGATTCTGAGGAGGGGTAGGTGTGACTTTTCTATTTTGTAATGGATAAATCTGAGATTCTGAGGAGGAAGAGGCAACTCGCCTTGAGTTTGCACACAGAATAGATTCACTGCATTCATGCCTGAGTGACACAGAACCTATGCCTTAGGTCTTAATGAATCCAGACTATAAAGCCCACAGGACCAAGAAAAGCTCAATGAACATGAGATCCGGTGCCCTCCCTGTCTACTAAGTTGAACCTTCCCTCGTATGACATTTGCAATCTATCCCTGCCCCCCAAGCTTCCATGGCATCAGACTTGCAGTGTGATCATCTAACTCTTATGAGTTGACCTCCTGATTTGTCATGTCAGCGCCCCCAAGGGTCTTCAAGTCAGACTCTGATAAAGCAAGGAACCTGGCCATCCCATTGGTCTTGTCAGATTCCTCTACGGATTTATACTTGCCCTCCAAATACCTGCTCCAAACTGGAGTCAGGGAGGTAACCTCGAACCTGGAGATCATTAGTCGTAGCATCCACTTGGCTCCTAAGCCTGTTTCCCCAACTGTCTGGAGTTAACTAACATCTTTTAAGGATCTGTAAAACACAAATTAGTTGCAAGGTTTTCCTAACACAGATATTCTGTAATCACAAAGTACCTGTTGATGTATCATTATTTCAAATCCTGGTTTACAGCTCAGTATCTAGGAGACATGAGCAGTGAAATCCCTCTGTCCTGTTCCTCCATCTCTAGAATGACAGTAGCAGCATCAACCTCCAGGAGGGTAGAGAAGGCAGTCCCAGGTTTATGAATGCTTTCTATGTATGGATTTATTACCAAAAGCCCACATCCCTCAGCTCCAACTAGGGACTCACCCTCCATCCATAGCACACATGGAAGATACTAGCACGTTCCTAGAAACTGCCCATTGATATTTCCTACCTCATGCCCTAACTCATATCACATGACTCCTGCAAAACCCAAAACCCTATCCATCATGTACTTATCCAATGAACCAGAGTCTCAACTTCTTTGACACCTAGTCCTCACAAGCCCTTTGGAGGTACTAGGAAAGAAAGGGTCCATGGAAAAGGGAAAAAATGCATGGTTGTCCATGGCTGTGAGCCCAGCAGTTGGGAGACAGGAGTGGGAGGATCCTGAATTCCAAGCCAGCCTTGTCCACACAGTGAGACCTGCCTACGGAAGAAAATATCCCTTTATAATCTCTAACAGGAGCTTCCTAGAGGTTGAATCTGATCAGCACAAGATGATTATTACCATCTTCACTGCTGTGGCCATGGCTCTTAGCAAGCAGACAGGACCACAGGCCTCTATCAACAGTAGAAGTGTGTATTCTTGACTTCAGATCATGTAGGTTCCAGTCCCAGCTGAATGGATTGTGAGTTAGAGGACACTGATCAAATCAATCAGTCCTAGCCCATCCCCAACTACAGGAATTGCTAATTACTTCTGACTTACACAGAATGATACACATACTGAGCAGGTAAATAATAAATAAAAGACAAGGTATTACCACCAAGTCTCTACACATTCCCCCAAGCACAGACTTTACATCTTGCTGTGGATATCGTTCTGTATAAATAAAACACCGATTGGCCAGTGGCCAGGCAGGAAGTAGGCGGGACAAGGAGAGAGGAGAATTCTGGGGAGTGGAAGGCAGAGTGAGGGAGACACTGCCAGCCACCGCCATGACAAGCAGCATGTGAAGATGCCAGTGAGCCACGATCCACATGGCAAGGTATAGATTTATGGAAATGGATTAATTTAAGATATAAGAACAGTTAGCAAGAAGCCTGCCACGGCCATACAGTTTGTAAGCAATATAAGTCTCTGTGTTTACTTGGTTGGGTCTGAGCAGCTGAGGGACTGGCGGGTGACAGAGATTTGTTCTGACTGTGGGCCAGGCAGGAAAACTCTAGCTACAACATCTAAAATCCAAAGCACTGAATGCTTCAAGGACAAACTTGCTGAGAAGCCCTGGAAAGATTAGTTAACCTTTCTAAACTTCTATGTTTCTCTCCTGGAAAGGGAGGGTGCTAATCCTTCCTTCCTGGGCCATCTCACCATGAGAATCTGGATAGCATGCACAGAAAGCTGGGGCAGTGTGTGTACACATGGAGCCCTCAGCAGCTCAGCCCTTCATTCTCACTTCCACCCTAGAGCTACTCAAAAATTAAGAACCATGCACATACCCCAAAACATTCCTAGCATATAGGGTGTCACTTGTGACGATTTCATGAGTCCAGGGTCATAGGGCTGCTGAGCAAGAATCCTACCACTCTAACACAGGTCTTTCACTGGCATTCCAAGTCTAGGGCTCACCCAAGAACCAGCTCAGAGCAGCCTGGCCATCCAAAGCACTGAGTATCATAGGGCTACCCTCCAGCCATCTCCATCTCCACTCCCTCCTCAATTTCCCACTACTTCAATAAATCTACAATATAGGAAGCTCGCCAAGTCAAAGAAACCCTCTTTTGTCAGCACAGGGTGGAACTCTCACCTTAAAAAAATAAATAAAAAGGCAGATGCTTCTGGTAAGAAAGCAAGAAACAAACAAACAAAATGCATCTTAGTGACTTCTGAGGCCTAAAGCAAATTAATTCTCCACAGTCCAGAACCCAGAGAGGCCCAGCTAAATCTGAACAGAAACCAGCACAGAAGTCCTAAAAGCTGTCAGATCCCTAGGACATAGTAGTTTTGCCAAGGTACCTATCAATCAAAGCTTAGCCTAGAGGAGCCTAACATGCATAAGCTGCAAATGTAGAAACGATATAGGGTCCACAAAGCATGAACTCAGTTTCCTAGGCCCTAGGCGCTGCTGGGAACCCAAGGCCCTTGAGAGGTCTTTCATGGAAAGCACTAATCCTCAGTCCTGGGTGATCCATGGCCCCTTTTTTCCAAAGAATGACAAGAACTGTAGAAAAGCACTGTGGACTGAGGAAGCCTGGCTCACTCAGCCCTTTGTAGCTACCCTCCTGCTCTGTCTCTCCTTCCTCCTCCCTACGTATGCCAAGATGAGTCAGACACACCCACGTGGGCCCTATTCTGGACCTAGCTCACTGGCCCAGTTTGGTGGCTTCTACTGAAAGACCAGAGCCTGTGTCAGACATGCAATGTCCTCACTGCCAAATTTCAGGAAGGATTCCACCACAACAGTTCTATTCCTGCAGGAGGGTGTCAAGCCATGCAACTGCTCTGACAGGGACACACAGATTACATCCTAACTGTCTTTGTCCAGACCCCAGCTTCTTCCAAGCAACCACAAGCCACACCCACCACCAAGAAGCAGCCCTGGTTAGTGATAGGTTGGCTCCACCCCAGCACCAGAACTTCCTATGATTGGTTGAGATAAATACATGTAACCTAGGCTGGTCTGAATGAAATAAAGCCCAAGACTTTTGATTCAGTAGCAAGAGGAAGAAGCATTTTCTGTTTTGAAGGTAAGAGGTGCTGCCATAAGTCAGTCCCTTCTTCTACCATGAGCAGAGCCAGTCTGAGGCCTTGATTATAGGAGATATACTTAGGCTAAACCAAATCTGAGGAAGATCAGTGAAACATCTACCATCCCCTCAGTGTCCGTTTGCAGCCCCACCTCAAGCTCTGCACTTCGCCTCTGTGGGGGAAAAACCCTCTTGGTACTTGGGGGAATCCCATGTTGTTTTGTTTTGTTTTGTTTTGTTTCTGTTTTGTTTTATTGTTTGTTTGTTTCCTGTCATCCCTAGCCACCTTCAACTCGACCTCACTGGTGAAGCCTTCCTCATCACCATCTTTGGCAAGAGGTCATCACCCCTTCCATGGAAACCTGTGTTCCTTCTTTCCCACACTATCAAGGTCTCTCAAGCGATGGCATGCAGCCACATGGGCTTTCTCTCAAGAAGGAGAATGGTAATCTCTTTATACCCAGCATTTCATGCTCTGCCCTGTACAAAGGAAGTGCCCGACAGACACGTGTGTCACTGAACTTTTGGAAGTCCTTCCTGTCCCTCCTTGCTCTGTGACTTGCAATGGCTTTACAAAGTGTGTTTTTCTCTCTCAGGCACCCTCCTCCCAGACCAAGGTGGACCTTCAGATGGGCATTGCGTGAGAGTGCAGTGAAATCTGCATCTCAAAACTCAAGCGAAGACTTCCAGCCCTCCTGGGGTAGCCTGGACTACTTGTGTCCTGCCCATCCTCCACTGTCTGTGCACCATTCTTTCCCCCAGCAACCCAGGCTCCAGCTCCAGCTCAGCTGCCTCCCTGTGCCCCTGGAGCAAGTCATCTAAATGGTCCTGGCCTTCACCTCTGTACTGAAGCAAGTGCAGTATCAGAACTCTAGGGCTCCCGTATTCTCTCAGGTGCCAAATGCCCTGTAAGGGAATGGGATTTCCCCTCTCCAGACTGTTCATTCAGAAAAACCCAGATTCTAATACTAAAGAATCGGGACGCATTCTCTGCACCCTCTAAGCTCTCTTCTGCCTCTCACTTGCTTTCCCAAGCAAGAGGACACATTTTTTTTCTCTCAAGGAGGTGCCAAGGACAGAGGAGCTCAGCAGGCTTCCCTTCCTTCTTAAGATAAGACCTGAGCTGGCAACATTTGCCAACTGCCTCATTACACCCCAAATCTAAATCTGGAAGCTCGGAGACATGAGTGGCTGTTGTGGGAGCATGTTCGTGCTGCATCTTTAAGTGAAGAACCAGGCTAGTGTGACAGCTTCCAAAATGTGAGTTCAGTGCCTGGCAAAGAGTGGGTGCTCAATTAGGACCTGTTAAGTGAGTGAATGAACTTCTTTAAAAAAACAAAATAACATGTCCAGGTTTGCAGATGCTTAGAAATTAGGCCAGGAAAGCAGATACCAGAATTCCCTCATCAGTGGTCCGTCTGGAGAAGGAACTGCCAGGTGTCTCTTTCCTTTGTTTTTGTTTTTTGGTTTTTGGTTTTTTTGGGGTTTTTTTTTTTTGGCTTTTTTTTTAATGTTCTATAACACACACGTATTATTTTGTAGTAAGGAAATCAAATCATTTTTATAAGCATTTAAATGTTAGAAAAATAATAATAACCCCACACATCCAAAAGAAATAAGTGACTAACATGTACATTCCCAAACCCACTCCTGGCAGCCTTCCTCCCTCCCACTCACCCGCCCCATCTCAGAGAAGCAGGCCCGCCTTCTCTTCTCTGTCTAGATCGGGAATCTGGAGAGTCAAATGGTTGCTTTCAAACCCTGCTCTTGCCAGTTTCAGAACCCAGTCCAGAGGTGACCCCTACCCTTTACCCCTGGAGGAACCCAGGCAGAGCGTTAGCCTGCCCACTTCTAACTTCACCCCTTGACAGAACTAGCCTTTCAAAGCCTAGACGAAGAGAATACAGTCAGGGCAGAGAAGCTCTTTCATCCCTTGGGGCATCTGTCCCCACATCAAACTTTCCCAGCTCCAGGTTAGGGAAACTAAATCAAAGGAACGAATCTCACCGCCTGCGAAACTTGCAGAATTTCCTATCTTATCAGTTCTCCGTTAATTTCTCTCCTTTCCCTTTCTACTTATTCCTGCCCATCGCTCACGGTTCTGACCCAAGGCCAGAACCTCAAGCCCTGCACTTTGTCTCACATCCACTCCCATCTGCTTAGTGTAGGTCATCATGAGACTGGCTAGAAGACCCCACAACTAAGGAGCGTCAACCTCAGGAGAACACTTGAGGGGGTGCCCAGGTGGCACCTTGGAGAGAGCTTAATTGCCAAAGAGAAGCAACTCAACAGTGAGCAATAGGAGAGACCAAAGCGACCAAAAGCTACTGTCTGACTAGTGACATAGGCTATGGGCTCCTGGGCCAAGCAACCAGAAGACAGGACCTAATGGTTCTGGCTAAAGGGAAGAAAAGTAGACACTCCTCCGAGTGCAGAGGGAGTCATGCTTTATGAAGTCTTGGTTTTAGCATCCCTCTGTGTTGGTTACCTGTGTCCCTGAAGAAGCAGGTCTATAGTTCCAGATGGACGTCCCTCGCCTCATAGCCTTCTGTGATTAGCACCCCTCAAAAGGCATGGTGTAGGCAGACTAGAGAGGTCAGGCTCAGAGGGCCCACACCTGAGAATGACATAATTTCATAGCGAAACTAAGAGCCCAAAGGCCCTGACTCCAAGCAGCCCTGCCAATCTCAGAAGCTTCTTCTCTGAACGGCTCAGGCCCTCCCAAGGCCCAGCTTCCATCCCCTACAACAAAGGGCTAGAATTCCTCATTTTTCTGGTCCTGGAGGGGATTTGGCAAGACAATTTGGTAATGTGTTTCCCACAATGGCTGGCATCCAAAAGCTCTGAGTAGCCAGGAGAATCAGCAGAGAATTCTTCTCTGCTTAAAAAAAAAAAATGTTTGATTTTGGAGGAAGCATAGATTTATTATTTTATATTAGGTCTCTCTGTGTAGTCCAGGCTGGCCTCTAGCACATCTTAGCCCACGCAGGTCTTAGGATTCCTGATCCTCCTGCCTCTCTCTCCCTAGTACTAGCATCACAGACGTGTCCCACCCTGCCCAGCACACTGGTCAGTTTTGTTTTGTTTTGGTTTTTTTGACAAAATTGTGTTTATCATTTCCAACCTGGTTGAGAATGATTACATCTAGCTAATCAAGATACTAATCCTCACCTGGTTATTCTGTGGTGTGAATACTCTATCCACTCCATACTCTTCAGGGTCACGTACAGGTCTCTTAAACTTGCTACTCCTGTCCTCGAACCATCGCCTCCTCCTGCTTCCGTGTCTCTGCCCTATTTCTTGTCTCACCTTCCTCCTTTCTTCAGTTCTCAACATAAAGACAAATTCTCAGTCTCTTTCCCCTGCGGAAGGGAAGGAGAACCCGGCTTCATCTTGAGTGCTGTTCTGGGTGACCCTCCATGCCTCAGTTTCCTCCTCTATAACAAGGCAAGCATAATAATGGGACCTCTCTCCCTCCATGAGTCACTCAGAGGAGGAAATACAGCAGTGCACAGGAAGCCCTTACACAGCACATGCCTGCCACAGTGGGCGCTCAATACATTCTAGCTGTTGTCGCTCATGGTGCCAGCATGCTAAATTAGATCTCCATCATTCTCAGAGCCCCCAGCGCTCTTCCTTCAGAACACTCGTCACAATGTGTAATTATATTTTTGTGTTGTCTACTTGCCATTCCACCCAAGCTTAAATTTGAGGAGGGATAAACCAAATGCCTCTCACAATTATGGCTGTATTCCCGGAACCTGGTACAGTGCCTGGATGTAGTAGATGTTTAATAAATTTCTGTTGGGTGAACAAATGAACGGAAAAAATGAATAGAATACTAACATGGGCATGGATAATTGCCACAGTCCCTTCCAGCTCTAAAAGGTTCCAACTATTCTCTACTTTTTGACAGCTTTGGAAGAAAAGCTTAAAATGAGCCCCAGAGAAGCAGTTTACTGATCCCTGGGGAAAATCCCAGGTTGGCGACTGCTGACAGGCTTCTCAACACTCACGTTGCTGCAAGAGTTACTTTGTTTTTTTGTTTTGGTTTGATTTGGTTTTGGTTTTTTGATTTGTGTGTGTGTGTGTGTGTGTGTGTGTGTGTGTGTGTGTGTGTGTGTGTGTCATGCCTGAGAGTGAGTTTACTGAGTCTCCAGGACAGAATAAGCTCCCCTCCTTCAGTACTACTGTAAAACAAGGCCAGTGGGTATAGGGACCTAGTCAAGGTAAATGGACCTTCCCATGGCAACAAGGGACATTGAGCCTTGAGCCAAGGAGTCCCAACCCTCACAGATCAACAGGTGACCATGGCAGTTGGCATCCTCACTCTTCCTGCCCTCTGGGGACTTGGGAGTGAGGAGAAATCTTCATGTTTCTGGAATCAAAATCTCAGGCTGGCCTGAATATCACATCTCCTTTCCCCAGACAGCTTCCAGGGCTACCCTCTCCACACATCCCAGATCAGCAGATAGAGTCTGAGGACTCTATCTAGAGAGTTGATGAATACCAATGTCTGAAAGCTATTCTCCTAGTAAAAAGAAAATGACGAGCTTAAGCATTGCCGCATTGGACACTGTGGATATGTAGCAAACCCCTGCTGACTTCCTCCTTCACTGCAGGGGTAAGAAGCCACTCCAGCCCTACCCCCCAACTACCTGCTCTGTAGAAGAGGCTCTGTTGAGCCACTGGTATGGAAACCTGGGGTGCTTTAAATATGAGGCACAGGTCTTGCCCCTAAAACTTCTAACTAAGTTGCTGTGGAGGGCAGCTTGAGTTTGGAATCTTAATACAGGAGCCCTAATAGACAGCAAAATTTGAGAGCTACAGTTCTAATTCACTTTTACAACTTAGAGCAACAAAAAGCATACACAAATGCCTTCTTTCAGTCAGAGACCTGACCTGAGATGTGGGCTCAGATGTGGATCCATGCTGTAAGATCTGAGATTCCTGGGGTCCACAGTCTGACCAGTGGGTCCATTTTACAATCTCCAAGTCTTTGTTTTCTATAACTTATAGGCAACTTGCTGAGCCATGATCCAACATACAGTAAAAGATAATGAAATCCAAAGTCATCTTCATCAACATTTTATCCCAGCTCTACAACTTCAGGCAAGTGAGCCTCACTTTCTCCGTTTATACAGTAGAGGTGGTGTGACCTGATACCTACTCAGTGAATTCTCCTACTCAGTGTGCAAAGCACTTAATGCAGTTGCTGGCACACAGTGAGAGTCCAGAACATCCCAGTCAATGAGAAAATAGCTTTTATTTGCTGCCTTTGGATGCCTTCTCTTTTTTTTCCTTTAAAGGGGCTTAAACAGTTTGGTGGCTATTCTGCCAACCACAGATAGTTTTAATTCTTCTAACACCCCTTTGCTTCTGTGTGTTTGAGTGGATGTATATGTACATGTGGTATAGGTGTGTTTACTGGGGTGTATGGGGTGCAGTTGTGTGTACATGTGTGTACCCATGCAGTTGGAAACCAGGGGTTGATGCCAGGTGTCCTCCTCAACCACTCTGCATCTTATTTTTGAGACAGGGTCTCTCACTGAATCTGGAGCTCACCAACTCACTAGATTGGTTGGCCAGTAAGCTCCATAGATCTTCCTGTCTCTGCTTCCCAGCCCTGGGATCATAAAAGATGCTACAGCACCGGGCATCCTTAAGTCAGTACTGGGGGTCCAACATAAGAACTCAAGTTCTTATGCTGATATGGCAAGTTACTAAGCCATTTCCTTAGGCCCTATAACTCCTTTTCCTTACCAAGTCTTTGACCCTGAATTTGTTATATTTCTGAGCCTGAGTTTTCTCATCTCCCAAGTGGAATTATAAAAACTACATACCCTATGTTTGCTTAGCCCATGTGCGCTTACAGAGTAGCAAGAGCAAAATCTGGCACACCATCTCTCCATAAGCTAAAACTGCTCAGAAAAGTAGAAGATAATGAATGGTATCTCCTCCTTGGACCAAGGGTCCATAGCAAGCTGATGACCAAAGTAGAAAAGATACTCCTTGAAGGCTCTTTCTAGAGAGAGCATTTGAAAACTGGGAGCCAGAAGGCTGCCCCAGCACCCCTCCGCCCTCTTTGGGTGATCCTGAAGAATGCTGACTCCAGCATGGGGCCCCTCTCACCACTTCCCAATCCGCCTCACTCCATTTAGCTCCAGCAATCCAATTCCCTTTCCTCTACCCGGAAATCGATGTTTAATTAACACATTATTGGAAAAATAAACACAGTCTTCAATGGGACTGCAATGAAGCTAATGCAGCTCAGCTTGGGGGCTGCAGAGGGGCCCCTCCGACAGAAAAGCACTTCTCCTAGTCCCTGCCTCTCAACGAAGAAAAAGTTCCTTCTCTCTCCCCGGGGTCTGTCAGCTTGGGGAATCCCAGTCTCTTCCCTCTTGGCTCCCGTCTTCCCATCTCTGGGGAGCAGGTTCTAGTCCTTTCTTGTCTTACCCTACAAGGCAGAGGGGAGGAGAATTAGCTTGTTGCCAGTACAATGCTCTTTGGGAAGGGGGGAACTCCTGGGCACCCCTTCTGTGACACCATGCAGCGTTCCATTTCTTCCTTTACTCCAAACTGAATCAACACTCATTCAAACCTAAGGTCAGCAGCAGTTCCCTTGCCCTAGCTGGGGTGAGGGGAAGGAGATCAACAATGACTGACCAGGATGACAACCCTAAAGGCCTTGCCCAGACATTGGGAACTGATATAAAGATTTCCCTTAGGAATATGTCCTCTTCTAGTTCTCAGTAAAGATGCCCCTCTTCTCTGTGGCTCCATAGAGAGTACAAAGTCAAGTCTCTGGGTTGAGACCTAAGCTTGGACCTAAGGCCTGCTATTTCATGCTGGCAATCCTAAATATGCTAGCTAGTCTCTCCAACTACCAACTTCCTCATCAAATGAGGATGTTGTCCATCTAATGAAACAACAGAAGAGCCAGGTGCTAAAACTATTGTCTCTTTAGCAGATTCTCACAGTGAGGGTCAGGCTCTATTTCCAGAACCATGGACAGCACCATCCCCGCAGGGCCTTAGATCACAATGCAAAACAGAGATGGATTTCAGGTTCTCTATCATCTGCCCGCCATTCCAAACCACATAACTCCTTCCTCAGATGGGGACTTGAAGTAAAGAGGGTCACTGAGATACAGGAGGCAGATTTCCAAAGTGCCATTAAAAAGAATCTAGGAGCAGCGCCACTCCTGAATTAGAAGCCCCACTTTCTAATCCCAACTCCTCAGACCAACACCAACTTCTTAAGCCTATCCCAGAGTGTGGGACAGCTCTCAGAATCAACTCCACAGATGGGTTGCAGCACAGTGGTTAAGGCCAAAGGCTTCATGCCAAAGCCAGACATGCCAGTCCCTATCTAGTGACCTTGGGTGTGTTACCTAACATCTTTTTTTTGCTATGATAGCAATGAAGATTGCTCCTCCCCTACAGTATGGTCAGAAGACTAAGTGAGATAGCATGGGTCAAGGACTAAGCATAATGCCTGGTGCATAGTCAGGAATCAAATGTTATCATTAGCCCAGTAAGACTTCTTGGGATAGGAGGAGAAGACATAGTAGTGGTGGGGCTGGTTGGAGTATCTAGGTCTTAACCCTTTATAAATTGGGGGCAATTGGAAGTGTCACTAGAGAATGGCTCTCTTCTTGACTACATTCCTGAGATAAAATTGGATTTCTGTCTCTAGCATGCCCCCTTCTTTCCTCTGTCCCATTAAGAGAAAGTAGGTGATGTCATCTCAAAGAAGGATGAGCATATATTTTCTCACCCAAACCAGGACACTGTTGTGACTTAATAATTAGACTAGGACATAGTCTAGTCTACAGGAACTGTCAACAAACCAGGGCATTCATTTACACCATCTCAAGGTCACACAGAAATGACTAGGTGTCATGCTTCAAGATTCCTGCCAAGGATAACCCTTTCCTGGTTATAAAGCTCCATTTTGCTCTGCCTCCCCCTCCCCCAAACAAACAAATGCACTCTTGGCTAGAATCTCTAACTTCTATTCAGGTCATTCATCTCTAACCCCTATTCAATGTCATCCATCTTTAATCCCCATGTAGGGTCATTCAAGTCCACCCCTAGGGTGGAGCAGAGAAGACTGGTAAAAGACCTTCACACACAGTTGACACCCTCAGCATCTCCAACCAGTATCTCTCTCAACTATCTCTAAGAACAAAAATGAAACATGCAGTGTGTAGCCCTATACATCCCTCCTTAAGAATCAAGAGCTAACAGCCTGGGAAAGCCTACCAGCACCTCAGTTCCAGCTGTCAGGATGCAGACATAGGCTTCTTACATCATGGTGCCCCTATGACATCTAGGTCTACCACTGATGGGCAGGGTGGCATGTGCATTGAGAACACTGAACACTCTCCAACACACACACACACACACACACACACACACACACACACACGTACACATGTACACACGTACACACACACACCCACATGTACACATACACGCACATGCACACATACACACACACACACACACACACACACACACACACAGAGTCTCTTCTTTCAACACCTTCAAAAGGATAGCCTTGATTCACACTCTGGCTATAGCAACCTGAGAATAGAACTCGCCAGGAACCTTCTAGCCTTAGAACCCTGAAACATCATCCAGAATTTCTTTAGCTCTACAGACATTTTACTTGTTCTCCTACAAGGCACACCTGCCATCCTGTCTCACCTAGACCTCGCTCCCTGATTAATGAAGGAGAGCTAATGGACAGTTGTGAAGGGCCATCACAACAGCATCCAGGAAGCCTGGATTTTAGCTGTGGCCACACCAGTGTTACAGATGATTTCAATAAGCCATTTCATCCATGAGCCTTGCTTTCCTCTTCTGTATTTGAGGGAACTAAAAGGGAAGGTTGCTTATTTCTCTTTTCCTTCTAACAGCATAATATGAAGGTAATAAGATTAGGCTCTGAAATAAGTCAGATTTGAATTCAAGCCCTTGATCTGCTCATTTTATCAAATTAGTTTAGTGATGTCTGGTCTCCTCCATCAACAAAGCAGTATTAGTATGCTTTGAATTATTTGGAGGATTAAATAAGATACTACACTGAGAAAAATTCTTGGGTCTGAAGGTAGTATATAATAAGTACCTCATTTCTATTCCTATGAGGGTGAGGATGGTGAGGGACCATGACGGAGCATAGTGACTCTGAGCCAGCATTAGAAAAGAGTTTCCTACTGAACTCGGAAAGTTCATATTTGGCAACTCCTCCATCAGACCTAGACTTTCAGGAAGAATTCAGACAGCCCTGAGCAACATTCAACTTTCCCAGAAAGCAATATGCTGGGCAAAGACTAATCCATCCCTGAATCTATTTGGTTCTTTCCTCCAATCAGCATATATTTGTTGAACACCCACCCACTATGTTCAAAGGAATGTCCTCAGTAGTGGGAACACTGCAATGGGTAAAAATTAAGTCCCTGACTTCACGGGGCTTGCATTCTATAGGCAGAAATTAAATACAGTCCATCAATACACAAGACGGTGTTCAGTAATGATTAACTCATTAAAACCAAAGACAGAGTGATGGGCAGGAGTGCCACCAGAATATTAAAGGGAACTATTTTCAAAACTGGGTCAAAAAAGGGCCTCTCTGAGTAGGTGTCATTTGGGCCATGACCTGCAGGAAGGGACTGAGTGCTGGTCCCACAGCGCTTGCTCCAAGCCGAGTGCAGCCACCTGTGGCTGGCCCAGACACACAGCTGCACTTGCTTCATCTGCAGAAAAGCCACAGCTAGTCCACATACCAGGACTGCAGCACAACTAGCTCTCCCCGGGAAGGTGCCTACGGAGGGCCACGAGGCCTGACCACAACTGCGACAGCGTAGATGTCCAGGTGGCAAGCTGGAGAAAGGGATGCTTGCCTCTTTTGCAACTCTCCCGTCTACCCCTGAGAGGTCATCCAAGGAAAACAGAGCCCAAGTTCCGGAGAGCAAGCTCTTTTTTGAGTCTGCCAGAGCAATCCACCTCCGAGGCATCCAACTCCCCAACTCTCCCCTTTCTCCAGCAATGACATAACTCTTTGTCCCTAACTCCTCAAGGTCAGCTCCAGGAAGAGAGAACAACACGGGAGAGACGGGACAATCCACATTTTGCTTTAAGGAATTTTGTTTAATGTTTTCCAATTTCACTTATAATTGCTAATAAAGTGACACACCTCTAGCTGGAGAAGGAGGGGAAAATGGCGTCTGGTAGTTCCAGCAGCTTAAGCCTTCAGAAACCAGAGAGAACAGGGGCTCTAGCTGATCTCATGGCCAAGGGCAGTTTCAGCTCTTGCAGGCTGCAGCCTCCAACAAGGCCTCACCACCCAAGAGGTGTCTGATACCTACTGGGAAAGCAAGGCCTTTCTCTGAGCTCAGCCCAGAGCTAGGGAGGTAGCAGGGAAAACCCTTCATTTCACCCACCTTGTCCCTTCTCCCCCTCGAGTCTGCATCCACCCACCCATCACCCTTGAGCTCACCCACCCACAGTTTTGCTTGGTGGACCGGGGATTTCACTTGAGGCTTCCTGCTGGAGTTGCAAGCAGTTCACTCCCTCCCCGCTTCTTTTATGCTTCCTTGAAGACTCTATCACCCCTCTCCCCTACTAAATGCCCCCAATTTCACCTTCCTTCTCCCTTAGTACCCCACCTTCCCAGTAGACACATACCCAATACACACTGCCACCCAGCACAAAAAGTCAGGCAGCCTCCTATCTGAACCACACACGCACAGGGTTGACAAGCCCATGTCATCCAATCGGAGGCACGCCACTGTCTGGAAAAACACAAACACCACTCTAGCCCCCATACAGAAGGCAACACAAAGGCCACCAAGAAATTCAAGACCTTGCATCGTCTACACATCAGAGAGCTAGGTAGGACAAAGACATTGATCTAGCCTCCCAACAAACCACAACAAGTCTCAGGGATATTCTGCAGTGCCCTCTGGCTTGACACAGTCCACTGATCAGGGTTGTGTGTGTGTTGGAGTGTGTGTGAGAGTGCATAGTCATGTGCATGGGGGTGGGGGCTGTGCCTGCTCTCCAGGCATCAAGTTCCCCCAGAGGTAATCCAGTCCAGACCCTGCTTTCCCCTGCAACCTCCCTTCAGTATGCCGCAAACATAGATTTCATGGATGGTTAAATTGGATCATTATCACCGAGTGCTTATTTGGCCCAAAAAAAAAAATCATTAATGTCATCTACCCACCTCCTCATGAGGTCTCCTCCCCCAAAAGACTCTCCAACATACTAATCCCATGAACTGCGACACACCACAGCATTTAGGAAAGAATAATAGCGAAAAGGGGAAAAAAAAAAAAAAAACGGCAGCGATGGCAAGGAGAAGATGAGGCTGTAGCATTACTGTGTACCCTGCATGAAGATGGGCAAAGGGGCCATGGCTGGATGTGAAGCGGGGGAAGAGGAGAAGGCAACAAAACCAAGCAAACGCAATCAAGTCCTCGGTCGCCTGCGTGTGAGAGAATATGTGTGCAAAAGCGTGTGCCGTTGCGTGTGTGGATGTGCCGACTTAGCCCTCCTATCAGAAGGCTGCATCCGTGTGGCATGTAGGAAAGGCCATCGCACCACTGTTGTGTTGCAAAAAGACAAAAAAAAAAAAAAAAAAAAAAAGAGCCGCATAGTCATCAGAATCAGAATTTTTTCATGGAGACGAAAAGGGCTGAAGGGAAGGGGGGTTGGGTAGAGGGTAGAGGGGACAGAGCATGCAAATGGAAGGCAAGACCATGGCAGGGTGGTGGGGTGAACAAAATTGCACGCGCACAGAGACACAAACACACACAATATCCAAACACCAACCCCGCCGCCTACAGTGTTCATCCAAGGCTGACAACCCGACCCCATCTCTCCGCTGCCTCTCAGAGCCCCCAAAGCTGGTGCCGATGGATTTGTGTATCTCAGTTTTGCAGCAGTGGGCTAATTACAACCAAGCCCCCTCACCAAATTAACCCCTCCCCTCCCTCCCTCTCTCTCTCTTTCTCTCTCTCTCTCTCTTTTTCTCTAAAAGGCCAATTGAAGAATAATGTGTTTTTAGAGATAATGGATTTTTTTTTCAAGGAGCGAGAGAAAGCGGGGATACAGGACAGAAATTCTGCAAATCGGTGACTTCCAACCTCACCTCCGTGTCCCCTCACGTCCCCATTCACTGGAGCATCTCATCTACCATTCTCCGACCATTCCCTTGTCCCCCACCATCCAAAAGAAAAGACTTTCCTACCATGCACATCGACAAACACACCAACCGCCACCCAATCTCAGTAGCCGATCTCAAAACCCCAAGCATCAATCCACCTCGATACATCCCTCCCTTATATAAGCAGCAACCATCAACATAGGAACGCAGCATTAAAAAGAAAGCAACAAAAACGGAGGCCGAACCCCAACAGTCCCCCAGTAATTAATAATAGGGAGCTACCAGAGAAGCAAAGACGTAGTAGTCTCTCAAAATCTAGAATTCCTTTGATTCCTGGTCTCGCTTCTTAAGAAGCAATTTTCAAAAATTATTATTTCATTAGAAAGGGCTAGAAAGCTCCAGAAAAGGGCATTTGCACAGTCCAGTTGTTAGAAAAAAAAAATTTTAACCCAGCCCTGTTGCTCACTTTAATAGCGAACTTCCAGCATCCAGCCTTTTCCCCCTTCTCCCAAAAGGAAGGGTGGCTTACAGGGTGAATCCAGGGCTGCAGAAAATGGGCCAAGAGCCCTTACTCCATTCCCCAATAACAACAAAAATCAAACAATAGGAATACGTCTGCACAACCAGCACCGTCTGAAATATCGTTTACCCCCGATATGACTTAGGCAGATTAAGCCTGAAGATTAAGAAAGAAAAATACCAGCTTTGGCTAGTCTCTCCCACCATCCTCTTGACACATAACCAGCAGCCCTTAGGTAAACTTGCCCATCATAGCCAGCGGGACCATTGTAACTTGAAAGGCGACGCTGAAGCCCTTGAACGATGAAGGAAGGCTCTACCCAGAACAGCACATTAAGAAAGGGACAGTTCTTCGGGCTCCAATGACTAACCTCCAGGTGCCCCCAGATAGACTATCCCAGCAACCAAGTCGCCCAGAGTGCTGGCAGTTCAAATTTCCTTCAGATCCTTCATCACAAAGGCATACGGTCATCTGACCCCCAAAACTACACCATCCTCCAGGTGTGACAAGGAGTGCCCCTCTCTCTCTTGGGGCCATCCTCTAGACCCAGGGCAGAAAAAAATCATTCAGAATGTTGGGGTGCATCAGGGTGGCAAAAGAAACATTCTCTCCTCAAAGCGGGAATAGCCAGAAGAAGCGGGGAGAAGGCAGTTCCTATTCTATCTACTCTTACGCAGTCCAACTGAGATCACTCCATCCTAGACTAGCCCTCTACGATCTCTGACCTTTGCATTAAAATATTAATAACAATAATAATAATACAAAATAAAGATCAAGGAAGAGAAAACCTACTCTACCTAAACCCAATAATGGTTCGCAAAATAAAATAAAATAAAATAAAATAAATACATATATATACATATAATTTTGTCATCACATAATGGTTTTATTTTTTGAGCCAAATCAAAAGAGGGACACATCTAATAGAAAAAGAGAGCAATTAATTTTTTTTAACAAGTGCTCACAGGGTAAGTCACCTGCAAGGCAGCAGAGCCCATAGGTTGGTATTACATCACTAGCTTAGGAAGGAATGGCAGCTGGGGAGACAGATTTTTCTTTTCATTGTCATCAGTATAATGTTTCTAGAGCAGTTAAGTTTTGTGGCTAAAAAAGAGAAAGGGAAAGAGCCGAAACTCTGGATACAACACAAAGCTTTGAACAAAACAATACATCGAAAGAGGCTTTAAGGTCACTGAGAGCTTGCAAAACCCACAGTGCTTACACAGAGTGGAAGTTTTCAGACAAGCTTGCTACTAAATCATTAATATAAACAAATGGAAGGCAGAGGAGGAAGATTTCCCTTGTAACTGATCCAAAGAGTACACACACACACTCATGCACCTTCACACACACACACACACACACACACACACACACACACACACTCCTTTTTCACATCTTGAGTGTGCCACCTTCCCAAGATAACTAGAGTCCAAGCTAAAATTTTACTCAAAAATGACCTTTCCACGCCCCCTCCAAAAACAATCGTACATATGAGTGTGTATACACACACAGACATACACTCTCTCACATACACACCTCATTTCCTTAACAGCTAGGGGAAATCCCTGTCTCCATCCTGTTTTGTCTTCTTGTGTTTCTCAAAGTCCCTTCTCCCGGGAAAAGAGAGAAAGTGGCTTCAAAATGTCAAAAAAAAAAAAAAAGTATCAACATAAAATGAAGTGATAGACTCACATCATTTTGGATTAGTAATCCAATCCAACAGGAGAAAGCCTTTTTAAAAAAAAGTAAGTTAGAGAGAGAGAGAGAGAGAGAGAGAGAGAGAGAGAGAGAGAGAGAGAGAGAGAGAGAGAGAATATAATAAATCTAAAACATTTTCTGACTTTCCTAACGTCTGGAGCAAAAAGACCCAACTTCCAGGAGAGACTCAAGTAAAAGAGGAGTTGAAAAGCCATTCCTGTGGTCAATAAAGGTCCTCAAATCTGGCGTTTAAAAAAGAAAGAAAGAAAAAGAAAAAATAAGAAAGAAAGAAAAAGATCTAGGTTGGTCGCTCTCAACAGAAAACTTCTTCCCTCTCAGGTGCAACCTCTTCCCGGAATGGACCAAATCTGGAATCATTTCGCCTCCTGCCTGCCTACCTGCCTTTTCCCCTAGAATCTTACCTCCGGGGTGAACCGAACGAGTTGGAAATCTGTCAGTTTGGTGTTTAATCAACTGAGTTCGCAGGGTGTTTCCTCCTTGGAAAGATTCAAATTCCAGACTCTTTCTGACTCCTCTTTTCCTTTTTCTTTCTTTTTCTCTCTCTGGGAGGGAGTGGCAGGGAAGAAGGGAGGATGCTGGAGGTGCGAATAGCAGGTCCTGTGTCTGGAGCTGCGGGTGGCTGCGTGAGGGGAGGGCACGCCGCCTCTCCCTCTTCAGTGAGTTGCATGCAAGAGGAGATGTGTAGGGCTGCGCTCTGAGCCTGAGACTGCCGGAGGAGCCCAGGAATTTCACGCACTCCAGAGCTGGCCCCTCCCTCTCCCACACAGACCCCAGCATTTAAAGAGACAGCCAAAGCTGCCTGGCTCTGGGCTTCACCTCCTCGCTGGGTGTTTTGCAAACAGCTGAGAAGATATCATCGGAGGGGAAGGGGCATTCTGCAGCCCTCTGTGAGTAAGACGTGGGCTCTGGAGTATCATTCGCCCCTCACCCCAGCCTGAGAGAAGAGTTCCTCTCCAGAACTGGAACAAGAATCTAAATAAAGATTTTTTTTTTAAAGAAGAAGAAAGAAAAAGAAATCCTCACACTCCTGTACACTAACGGACTGCCCCCACTGCCTGGGGGTGCATTTGTTCACTGCCCACTAAAGAGGTAGAGAGGATGCTAACCTAAGGCGTGCCTCAGTTTCTCTGAATAGACACTTTCCCTTGCAAAAATCAGGGCAATATTTGAGCATCTGGTGGAGGTCAGGGCTGTAACTAGGACAGGAATCCATTCCTTCAACAGGCACCTCTAACTGCTGGCTGGAGATGAGACACAAGAGCAGGCAGCTGGGGACATAGGAATAAAAGTGACAAACTGTCCTTCCTTTCAGAGGGCCATTACCAAGGAAAACAGACCCCACAGTATGGCCAAGTCAATCCCAAGGGACCTGCACGCTAAAGGACACAGAGGCAAGGCTCAGGCTTCAGTGGGTCAGAAGGAGGTGTCTACTCTGATTTGTACCCAGAGCACGGAATTCAAGCATCTCCACCATACTCCAAATCCCTCAGAGATCCATGGCCAACTTTGACAAGCTAGCCTCTGTGTGTGTAGGCACCCCCCCTCCCCAGTCAAGTCTGAACAAGGGATGACAGTTGGTGGTTTTGTTCGGTATCAGACCTTGGCGCCCACAGCAAGGAAAAACATCTCCAAGTCCTTTTCTCCTCCTACCTCCCTATTACAAGGATATATTAGCACACCACTGTTCTTCTGGCCAACACCAATGACAGAGAGAGCCACTAACAGCTATCAAACCCTTGCGAGAGACCAGCGTCTTTTTCAGTTCCCTGAGTCTGATACTAACTGGGGTCCATCTTGAGTTTTACGGATGTTTCTCAAGGCCATCTGGGCAGAAGTAGCTGACGAGACATTTAAAATCAGCTCTACCCAAATCCAGAAGCAGGGCTAGCATGCCTCCCTTCCCAGGATAGCAGTTCCTATACCTGTGCTCTTCGAAGCACTATCTCCCAGAATCCTAGCATTCTCCCACCCCAGCCAACTTTAATGCTGTGTGTCCCAAGCATCATGCTCACAAGACACCAAATGGGGCGGTCAAGGTCCCCATTGGACAAAGATAGAGGTGTGCGCATGTAAAGTAAAGGAATGTAATAAAGAATAATGTAAAGGATTCGATGGCACTGTCAGTGAGTGAGTCGTTATTCTAATCTGTAGATGGGTATAGAAAGACAAGCTCTGTAAATGAGTTGCATTCGGGCCATGCCTAGATGGTCACAGACAATCTCAGAGTTTCTAGTCTATATTGAGGTGTATTTGGCCTTTCAGATCATAATCTCATTTTTTGCATGTGTTTTTTTCCCAACCCTTCAATACCCCCATTCACCCAGCATACATAGGAACACAAACAAATATGACTTTGTGAATTAATTTCATATACAGCTTTCATCTCTGTTTACTCTAGACCTGAACTTTCCTGGTTCCACATCTGTGTCCACCTTCGCAAGCCTTCCTCAAGGTCCGTGCACCTTATTTGTTCCCAGAATGCATCAGGAAAATTCAGAAGATGCAGCCCATGAGGAAGAGCCCCAAGGGATGGGAAGGCAAAAGCATAGGGGGAAGGCTTGGAGAGATACTTGGCAGGCAAGCATGAGGACTTGAGTTCCCAGTACCCGTGTAAAAAGATGAACGCGGTGGCATGACTTGTAACCCTAAAACTGTGGAGGTAGAGACAAGACTATCACTGAGGCACACCTGCCACCAGCCTAGCCAAATCATGAGTTCCAGGTCCCAGTGAGAGACTCGGTCTCCATAAACAAGGTGTGTGTCACTGGAGAGATGACTCAGCTGTAAGAGGGCTTCCTGCTCTTCCAGAGAACCCAAGACAGAGTTCACTTCCTGGTACTCAGGTTGGGGCTGCTCACAACTGCTTTGTAACTTCAGCATTCCACACCCTCTTCTAGCCTCTGAGGACATATGATATACACTCACACAGACATGGAAATGCACACATACATCCTCTAACCCCCCCACCCACACACATGAACATGTACATGTACATTCACATGAGAGAGAGAAAGAAGCATTGTGGTTAAGTATTCACAATTGTAAATGGCCCAAAGGCATCCATCATCAAAAATTTCAGTTGTTATTGTCAGAGTAGAATTTAAGATAGCAGCAACCAATCAAATGAACTGGACCACACATATAAGCAACTGGATTGACCCCACCAGCACTATGCAGTTGCCAAGCCTGACCTCTAGGGTTATTACCACCTGCCCAGTACTAAAGTAAGCATGTGGCAGACACTAATGGGGCATCTCATTTAACTCTCCTGCAAGTTGGTTTCATTGTATCTTTTACTGAAGTTTATACAATGCACATTTATAAATAAGGCTGTGCACATAAAATCAGAAGCCAAGATGCACAGACTTGGTATCTCTTCCTGCCTCCCTAATGACTCTTGCTTAGTTACAAATGTCAGGTTGCTTTTACTCGGAGATTTTTTTTTGCCTTATTATACTAGGTCGTGTGTGTGTGTGTGTGTGTGTGTGTGTGTGTGTGTGTGTGTGTGTGTGTGTAGTGTAGTGTAGTATATGTGTGTCAATATGTGCATATGTGCATCAAGTGTCCTGCCCTGTCACTTTCTGCCTTATTCCCTTGGGACAACATCTCTCACTGAACCGGGTGCTAGGCTGGCAGCCATGAAGCCCCGGAGATCTCCTGTCTCCCACACACACTAGTCCACACAGCACTGGAGCTGTAGGCTCATGTAACCACACTCAGTGTTTAAAGTAGATTCGGGGGACTCAAGCTGAGGTTAGCAGCAAGTGCTGTTACCCAATGAGACATCTCCCCAGACAATCTTGTTTTAAGTTTCTATCTTTCACTTACTGATTTGGTTTTTTTATTTCAATTATCTTCAGAATATGGTTGCAATCATCAATGACTTTATTTTTTTCCCCTCCTATTAAATGAGTGTTTCTTCTTACTGTTAATTTGGTTTTGGTTTGGGAGTGTTGTTTGCTGTTTTTGTTTTATTTTGTTTGGAGCTTTTGTTTTGTTGTTTGTTTGTTTGTGAGACATGATCTGGTGTAGCCCAAGCTAGCCCCAAATTGTTAAGATAACCTGAAACTTTTTGATTCTCCTGCCTCCACCCCTACCTTTTACTTTTAGGATTACAGATACGCAACCCCATGTTCCATTTATACATAGCTAGGAATTGAACCCAGGGCTTCATGCATATTAAACAAGCACCCTACCAACTGAGCTGTATCTCCTGGCTAAATGGATGCCTACTTTCTGTTTTCACATCTCTCTACTCCAAACAAACCTACAACTCCCAAAGACTTCTTATACCAAGATCAAACCACTAGAATTGGCCTTAGATAGCTCTTTAGTAAAGCCAATTTCTCTGGTTCCCCAACTTCCTCCCCTGTGTTGTTTTTGAAGTCGCAAACATGCCCATATGCCCAACTCCTGAGAAGATTTCAAACATATCCCCCAAGGCTATTAGCCCAAAGCACTTTGCCCAAGGTCCCTTGCAAACATGCCTTGTGTTCGCCTTGCACTTGTCTCCCAAGGGCTGTGCTGCATTGCTGGCCTGCTAGAGTTAGTTTGCCTTTCTGCCCCCTATATTATGATGACTCCTGTGTTATTAATAAATGGCTTCTTATTAATTACCTTTATTAAACATTTATTGTGCATGACAGTACCATGGCGGGACCTAGAATTTTTCAAGGAGGGGACTTGCACTAAAAACAGACAAACAAACAATCACAGGACACAGAGACAGCAAGGAGTCACAGGGAGACAACAGCAGGGGCTTCCAAAATTCTGAAAGGCGGGACCTAATCTGGACAACCATGTCTGGCAGAGGAAGGAAGGAGAGAGAGCAGATTAATGCAAGATTTGTCTCTGTGTGGGCACCAGCCCAGGGGGAGCCTGAACATTCAGGCTGCAAGGAGGTCAGACCCCAGGGACTGTTTCTAACTCCAAGAATCCTGCTTATCCCATGGAACAAAGGAGTCTCGGGGGCTTGCAGCCAGTACAAGCCTCCCAGTCATCTCCCTGAATTCATCAGCCTTTTGCCAGAGAAAAGGAACCATCAGCAAAGGACTATGGACTCCAGCCTAGGGGAAATGCAGGTAGGAAGCAGAATGCTCACTCTGCAGCTACATCCTTCTCCTCCAGCACCCCAAGCAAGGCAGGCAACTTGTCTAGGCTGATGGTGACAGAAAACCTAACCAAAAAGAAACTTTACAAGGAAAAAAATTGAGGAGGAAACTATTTCCTCCCACTCAAATAATTTCCAAAGCAATTCTAAAATTTCCTGCTTGGGGATCAAACCGTAACATGGTCCAGGAATATTCAAAGTGTTTAATGGGCTTGAATGTTTGAGTGACAGAGATTTACCCATTCGTACTGATTATTTCTTTCAAACTGTCATCATTTTCTCCAGTCAATTGTGTGAATTCTTGTCTGTCTTAAACTTCATTCCTCCTTACAGAGCAAAGAAGAGGCTAGGGTGGAATAGCCACCCCTGGACTGAATGCTAAGAAATCAGTCCCTATGCCTCAGAATAAACACCCAGGCATCATGGCAAAGGAGATGCTTACCCATGCCAGACTCTGAAGGATAGGATTGGCCTCTACCACAAAGCAGCTACAAGACCTTCTATGCAAGGAGCAATAATGATAACACTGACCACAGAGGGTAGCTTTGGGGATTGAATAAACTAATATCTGTAAAGTACTCAGTTAATGCCATAACGGGAAGGCTTCTATAAGTACTTGTTAAATACAACTCACTTTCCCATGGTCATGACTCCCAGAATCCCCTTCACAATGCTTTCTTATAATGGCGATAGTAACTTACTGCTTTGGGATCCATTGCAGGATCATGGACAAGAAAAATGTGACCTCTGCTGTCATCCTTGACAACCCTCCTGGTAGAGTTCAACCAGAACCAATAGTAATGCCATTCGTTCTTTATCCAGATGGCACCTCTCTCTCTCCCTCTGCTGGAGAGGACCCAAATCATCCCCTCCCATGTACACAGCACCACACCCAACAGAGGTACAGGCCGAGAAGGCAAGGGTCTTTTCAGAGTCCACAGCACACCCTAACTGCATCCTCACGCTCCTGGCCCACACACTAAAACTATTTTTAAATAATATACTTTGCTTGGTTGTGGGTTTAAAAAAAACCCTCCTCAGGATTCAAGCTCAAGATGGAATGATTGCCAAATGCTAACAGCTTTTTGAACAGGACGTAGTTAAAAATATGTCTGAAATGGTTTTAACTCAAACTCAAAAAATAGCTTAACTAGCTAGGGAGCCTTATCGTAGGCAGTGGGGGTGGGGAAGTGGAAAAGAAAGAGGGATTCCCTTCAGAGGGGACCCACAACAAACCTCACCACAGGAACACAGAAGGGATGATGGTTTTGATTCTCCCACATGAATAATAAATACCTTTAGAAATCACAGATGGGCTCTCCAGGGAAAAGCGTGAACACCACCAGAAAGTTCATTGCCATCAGATGCTCATGACAAGGGCCACAGAGTGTGGCTGCCTTATCCCATAAAGCTCAAAGTTAGTCACTGCAACACCACAGTAGCCTAGTGTATGTTTGTGGTATAGGATATCAGCTCCCACCCCAGGGAGTCACTGAATCAGAATCTGCAAGTCAGCAAGATGACCATGGGATTCAAACTCAAGCTTGAGGGTCTGGAGAGATGGCTCAGTGGTCAAGAGCACTCACTGCTCTTACAGAGGACCCAAGTTCAATTCCCAACACTCCCATCAGGTGGCTTACAACTGCCTATAACTCCAGCTCCAATAGATCTAGCACCTTCTTCTGGACTTTAAGGGCACTCACATTCATAATTGCATATACTCACATGGAGACACATATACATAATGAATTCAAAATATAAATAAATCATTTTTAAAAATCAAACAAAGTCTATCACAACAACTCTTCCTCGAGTTGGACTGAAACTATTTCTTCCCATTTGACATATGATAAAACTAAGGCACAAGGGAGACATGGCAGCTGAGTCATGTTTAATGGTGTCATCCAGAGTCTCACTTCTTCCTATGGCTTTGGACCAAAATGAGGCTCCATCAGCGCTAGACAAGGATAATAGGGAAATTGTAATGTGGTTTTTTTTTTCTCACTTGACCTTCTGCTGGTTAGGTTTTATTGTCAAATTGACACAAACTAGAGTCACCTGGGAAGAGGAAACCTAGGTTAAGAAATCATCCAGATAATACTGGCCTATGAGCATGTCTGTAAGAGACTGTCTTGATGGATGATTAGTATGAGAGAGCCTTCCCATAGTCGGCAGAACTATTCCCTAGGCAGATGAGTCTGAGCTGTATAAGAAAACTACTTGAGCAAGCCAAAGAGAGAGCCAGCAAGCAGCATTCCTCCATGGTTCTGCCTCCAGTTCCTACCTTGAGTTCCTGCCCTGACTTCCCTTAAGGATAGACTGCAACTTGAAGTGTAAGCTGAAATAAATTCCTTCCCACTAAAGTTGCTATTGGTCATGGTGTTTATAGCAACAACAGAAATCATAGCCTGAAACTGTTGATCAAAGCAGTGTTTCTCAAACTCTGTTTACCAGACCAGACTCTTTTTTTTTTTTTTTTTTGGTTTTTCGAGACAGGGTTTCTCTGTGTAGCTTTGCGCCTTTCCTGGAGCTCACTTGGTAGCCCAGGCTGGCCTTGAACTCACAGAGATCCGCCTGGCTCTGCCTCCCGAGTGCTGGGATTAAAGGCGTGCGCCACCAACGCCCTGCGAGACCAGACTCTTGTCAGAGGTTCTGCTTGTCTGTGTATTTAGGAAATTCATATTATGAAGTTTAATATTAAAATTAAGGTATAATATTGTCCTAGTTGGCTTTCTATTGCTGGGATAAAAACACTGGCCAAAATCAATTTAGGAAGGAAAGAACTTATTTCACCTTAAACTCTTGATCACAGTCCATCGGTGAAGGAAGTCGGGACAGGAACTCAAGGCAGGAACCTGGAGGCAGGAACTGAAACAGAAGCCATGGAGCAATGCTGCTTACTGGATTGCTCCCCATGGATTACTCAGCTTGGTTGTTTGTTTGTTTATATGACCCAGGCCTACCTGCAGATGCATAGCACCCCCCACAATGGACTAGGCTCTCCCACATTAATCAAGAAAATGCCCCCAAAGATTTGCCAACAGGCCAAACTGATGGAGGCATTTTCTAGTTGAAGTTCCTCTTCTCAAATGACCATAGCTTGTGTCAAGTTGACAAAAAAAAAAAAAAAAGAGTTACACAAATATGTCTCTAAAAAGTCCTACAGGAAAGATACCTGTTTAATATTGCTGAGTCAAGTGTGTTATAAAATATTTTACTTCAGCTCACCCCTCACTAGATATCTATTTACATTAAGAAAAGCTCATGAGTTATGTTTTACGTAAGAAATGCATGTTGGGTGTCACTACTGTTTATAACTTAATCATATGCTCAAGGAGTCTGCCAAAAACTATGTTTATATTTTTTAATATTTATTTATTTATATATTTTATGAGAATGAGTATCTTGCCTATATGTATGTCTATGTACCACACGCATGCCTGGTGCCCCGGGAAGCCAGAAGAGGGCATCAAATCTTCTGGAACTGGAATTATAAGTGGTTCTTAGTCACCATATGGGCACTGGGAATTGAATCTGGTTCCCCTGGAAGACCAGCCAGTGCTCTTAACCACTGAGCTGTCTCTTCAGCCCTGGGAAGCATGTTTCTTAAAGAATGGAGATGGGATCCCTTTTATAACAACTCCAAAATGTTGTCATTCAAACTCTGGTTGGTCAGTTTCTGCCACAGGAACCTCACTCCTTTTAAAAAGCAAACCAACTCATCTGAATGACTTCACTATTAGGAGACCTTTATGCTAAGTCCAAATGGTCCTTCCCCCAATACTCCAGGTAACACTTGCCTAAAATCTACCTTCAGCACCGTGCCAAGGAAATGAGCCACTGCTCATTCACACATGACTCTCGTAACAGTAGGCTTTTAAGTCTACCTCTCTGCCACAACCTAAAGCTTCAAGTATGTCTGAGAACTACAGAGCCCTGTAGTATAAGGATTTTTTTGAAGATTGTATAATCCACCCTTCTGTGCATTTGGTATGTGGTTACTTGTTCATGTGTGTGCACATGGGGGGACGCTTGACCAAGAACAATCTCTAGTGTCATTTCTCAGGTTCTATCTGCTTCGTTTTTGAGACAGGGTCTCCCATTAGCCTGGAGTTCATCAAGTAAGATAGCCAGGTAGGTCAACGAGCCTGTCTCCACCGTTGAGGGCTAGGATTACAAGTGTGTACTAAACTACCACACCTGGCTTTTCCACATAGTTTCTAAGGCTCAAACTCAGATCCTTATCCAGACATGGCAATGGCTTTACTGGCAGACCTATCTCCCCACTCCTCTATTACTCTTATATTTCATTTAATTTTATTATTTTATTCGGAGGGGTGAGGCAGGACCTCACGCTATAGCTCAGGCTGACTTGGCACATATCATTCTCCTGTTTTAACTGTGTAAGTACTGGGATTAGAGGTATGCACCATTATGAAAAGCTTCACTCATTGAAATAAATCATGTCTAAGAGTAAGCAAATGACTTGCAAGATCAGACAGGCAAGAAAAGCATCGTGTGCAAGACTGGCTTTGAATATAGCATGGTTTGGGTGTTTTCTTTCCTCCCCAGGAATCCTTGAACATTTGAGGTTTGTGTCTAACCCCTCAGGTTCCCATAACCTTCTCTCTTGTACCCTTGTCAGATGCCACACTGGGAGCTAGATGAGTCAGAGAGCACACCCAGCGTGGGGAGTTTTGTGTTCCAGTATCTCTCCTCCTGGAGTGGCCAAGCTGGGGCTGTTCTTCACCCCACGCTGCCTCCTCTCCACCACTGCCATCTGCACCTCCTTACCAGGGATCACCATCTGCTTTCCTGATACCACTCAGCCGCCCCCAGCTCTTTGCTCTGCTTCCGAGCCCACTCCTTAAACCACTCTCCCTGTAACTTGTGCCTTTCTCTTCCCACAATCTTCATTCATTCTGTCTTCCCCTCCGCAGTCCACAATGTGTGTGCCAAACATTTCCCGGAATTCTCACATTCTTTCAAGCCAGACCTCTCCTCATCTGGAAATTCTTCAGGACGCCGTTGCTATCTTACCACTAAGTCATGTATGTTTGCTGACCAAATCATTGAAACTCTTTCTGCCCTTTTTCTATACCAACCTGGGCACTTGCATTCTGAAATATTGCTACTTCTCTCCATTGCATCCTCTTCTTACAGGAAGTCCTTTCCCACAAGGCAGCAAGGGCTGAAACATCGTAGATGTTAGGGGAATGAAGAGTGGTACTAGGTCACTGTAACATCTCTGTAAGTGAAAGAGGACAGCCATCCCTCATTACAGAAGTCCGCACCTCAGGGAACTGGGGAGATGACTCAGTTGGTAAAACTCTTGCAATGCAAGCGTGAGGACCTGAATTCAGAAACTGAGTACCCATGTAAAAATCTAAGTGCAGCAGTGTGTGTCTATAACCTCTGTGCTGGGAGTCAGAAACAGGCAGATCCCTGAAGCTCATTAGCCAGCCAGTCAAGCCAAATTGGTAAGGTTCCAGGTTCAATAAGAGATCTTGCCTCAAAAATTAAGGCAGAATTCAGACATGGTAACATTTATCTTTAATCTCAGCATTCAGAAAGTACGTGCACTCACACATCCACATGCACATATACATATATCACAAAGAAAGGTGAAAAGGTATCGATAACATCTTTAACATTTGTTCAGTACCTAAGACATGCAAACAGTAAGTAAAATAAAAAAGACTTGAGCACTTATGAAGCTAGTGAGAATTTCCACTTGACTGGCCTCTACTCTGCCCCATGCACTTGACACATGTTACCTCATTTAATACTAAGAATAACTCTTGAAGCTTGAAAAGAAGTGTGGAGAAGGGATTCAAACCTAAGGCTTTCTGGCTTCTTAATTTATTCATTTCCTTCTCCATCCCATACAATTGAAGGTATCTACCAAAGGTGACCAGCCCTACGTCCGTCAAGACCTGATTTTATTTCATAGATATGAGTTTCATTTCCCTACTTTTCCCCTTCCCTCACATATAATCCATCCAGTCTCAGACCATGCCTTTCATGCCTTTGTTCCCTTTAGAAGCCCTTCTTCCCATTTTCTACTACCCATTGGATGAAGGAGTGGTTAATTCAGATACCAGAAGACAAAGTTTTACTCTAAAATCTGCCCTCTAGGCAAACCAGAGTCCTATGTGAAGGATGATGATGAGGGACAGAGTCCAGTGATTAATGCCCATGCATGCTGATGGTGAAAATAGATTTTAGGCAATTGTTGACTAAAGAAACCTCAAAATATGAAATCTGGCATGTAACTATGGGGACAAGAGAATCAACCTCTTCTCCCACCAAATGTTCTGATGCATCTGCTTCCAAACTGGGAATTAACTGACTCCAGTCTTTACTTTGCAGCCTCTGGTAAATGAGGGAGTTGGCACTATTATATCAAAAAGCATGAAAGAAAATAATCAGGAAGTCTATAACATTGATTAATATGCTGGAGATGGGTGAGTTCTACACAGTAGGGATCTGGAAAGGGGGCAGGATGTTCTTCTGATTTCCTAGAGAAGTCAAGGGAAATAGACAACAAGCCCATGGGTCAGGTGGACTGCCTCACTCTCCTTGAGCATAAATAACCATCTTCCTTCATTTATACCCCCAATACAAGATAGCATCCAGAACAACTTGAAGTGAGAAATGTAAGACTTACAGATATACAGCAAGACTTCCTTGCTTTGGCTTCTAAGAACCAATAGCCTTTACAAACTGGCTACTCGTTCTTAGAAGCCAAAGCAAGGATGTGTGCCCCATCCACAACTCTTTTCACAAGCCACATGATGGATTTCTTCCCTCCATATTTGCTCTTACAAATCTATCTGTTAACTCCCTCCTGCAGTGTTAATTTTCCTTTAAGAGTTTATCAAGACATGCTTCAATGTGGATTCACTTATTGATCATAGCAGTCAGAGGGAAATTAGCAGTGGATATGAGACAAAGTTCCTGCTTATATGCTTTACATCTAGAGTTAATGATGGACACCAAACAGCACACATAAACAAGACACATTTTCAAATA
>CABHPR010147064.1:0-15184 GCA_902168415.1 Peromyscus melanophrys
TTTTTATATACATGCTTTTATTTTTATATACATAAGCTTAATTTCATATATACATATAATGTGTATACATCCACATTATATATAATTTGATATTGCTGAACATATAAACAAGATCTGAGTCTTATGTCCACAAATCTGAATTACATGTTTTATTTTCAGAACTGCTTCTGGATATAATACTATGCCTATTTCTACTGTAAATTGTCTTTACTCTTTTATTATTAATATTGGAATTACTTTTGTTTAGTTCATAATCTAAAAGATACAATGCACATTTCTGCTTCTTCATGCATTATACATTAAAAAATACACAGCAGTGTAAGTGAAATATATGTAGCTAAATTCCAGCAAGTAGAGCTAAGCCAAGTCAGCAAAACCCTAGGCCTGATAATGGAGCTGAGGTTCCAAGCTGTGTACATGCTACAAATAACTTTCACAAAAGTTTGTGAGCTTTTCCTTTTCAAAAGAAAACCAGCAATTTAGTCAATTAGAAGTAATATATAGAAACCTGCTAGCCTCTTTCTCAGTTGTTATGTGTTACTATGATAGTCCCAGCTTAAAATTGTTCCACACAATTTATTTAAACTACTATTTAATTAATTGCAAATATTCATGGAACTATTAAAGCTATGTCAGGGAAACATGCAACTGTCGCATGTGAAAAATACTGAGAACTGCAATACATGAGCAAGCCTGACTTATAAGTTTTCAGTTATATTAATATTTTCTTATTTTAGAAGGTCTGTTCATGAACATAAGCCCTTGACCTCTTATTTTATTTTTAAGAAAGTGTTGATTTTTTAGAGTTTCATATATGTTTACTCAATTGTGTAGCCCCACCCGTTTCTTCCCTCCAATTCCTCCAGCATCCCCACCCTCAACTTCTTTTCAAGTCCACAGTTCCTCCTCTTTAATTACTATTAATTACTATTACGATAATTGACAAGTAAAACCTGCTGAGTTCATTTGGTGTTTCTTATGTGTACATGAGTTTAGGGCTATAACTGTTTGTGGTTGGATAACCTGTCAGAGAGCTGATCCCTGGAAAAGACTGATTCTTCCTCAATGAGCAGACAATAATTGCCTGCAGCTTTTCAGTGGAGGTTTGTGAGTTTTCCACCAGCAAGGTTGGTATGATTACAGAGTACTTTTTCAGGTCTTTTTTTTTTGGCAATAATACTGTTCAGATTTCATGGATGAGGTTTCCCTGTCCCATATTGAAGATGCTATTTCAAAGCAGAAATCTAACTCCTCTGGCTCTTACACTCTTTCTGCTTCCTCTTTCTCTACGTTGGACATAGAAGTGTTATTGTAGATGAATGGATGGGACTGAACCAACCGTCCATAGTCTTTTCTTCTCTGTTTTTGACCACTTCTCATTTTCTCGAACCATTTTTCTCTTTTGCATAAAGAAACTTCTTTGGTGAGGGGTGTGAGCTGCACTTCGCTATGGGTGTGAGGATAAAGTACTTAAAAAGCAGTTTAAAATTATCCTTGATAGAAAAGTGTCAGCAGTTGTATTTCTTCTTGTGTCCATGGTATCAGCAGCCATGAGGAATGGGCTTCAATAAGAATATCTGGCATGAAATCTTTCATATCGAGTGGGCTTTAAATCTTAATTAGACTGGTTACCTCCAGAACAAACAATTGCCTGAATGAAGTATTTTATTTTAGTGTCTTTGGGACACTATCACAACATATCTTTAATTTTTAATCAGCAGGAAATGTTGCTCACTCTTAGAAACTGAAAGTCCAGAATCAACGTGCTAGTAGGTTTAGTGTATACAAAGGATTTACTTTCAGCTTTAAATGTATTTATAGTGTTATGTCTATACTTTATTGAAGGGAACACAGAATATTGCAATTCATTTCAACCTTCCATTAAGGGGTTTCACCCCAACAAAATTAATTTTTCATCTCTTATGAGGCACTATAAAGGAAAATATAAGCATTAAAAATTTCAATGCAGTGATTTGTATGAACCTGTATAATGATAATCATGGATGTAATTAGTGTCTATACTGACACAACAATCAACCGTTTCTCAGGAATGACAACACTCTGGTCTTTTTAGTAGTCATTCTGAAATATGCCATATTTCCCAATTCTCTCTATGATTATCACCTCCAATGTTACATTGTTTCTCATACTCATCACCTCAGGAAGAGCCTGTGTGGAGTTATTGTACAGACATAATCAAATACTATTTTCCTAGCTTTAATCATTAGTTTTTTTAAACTTTATTTATTATATGTGTGTGTGCATCATACATGTGAATATGTATGTTTAGGTACAAGAACTTAAGGGCATTTTCTTATATCACCAAGTGGTTTTCATGTCAAACTAAATTCATTAGGCTTTAGTTGCAAGTGTATGTATCCAAGCTATCATCATAGCCCAAAGTCTATTTTCTTCACTTTCTCTGCTAGAAAATTACTACAACTTTACTGATATAGATCAAACACTATGCTCAACTTGTCTTACATCATCAAAACTGTGAGGGATTTGGCAGATTCTATAACAAAGTGCAACATTTCTTTCTGGGAAATCTTGTGTTGAGTGGTCAAATTTTCTCCAATATTCTTTACTATGCATGGTTTTTAATAAAATCCTCTGACTTCCCCTATACATGTTAAAGTCTAAGACTTTTCAAACCATACGTTTTTGTATGTTTGGAATTCTTTGTCTTCCAAAAAATTAAAAAAAAAAAACAAGATTAAAAAATCACTGTAATGTCATTATAGCAGTTATTTTACATTATGTCTTCAATGCAAGCAACATATCATTACTTGATATCTCATTACAAGTTAAATTTTTGTGGGCCTCACATTTCATATAACAAACCAGAAACTAGAAGGTGGAGCTAATCAATTCATGATTTAATAATTATTTTACAGGACTGTGATCCCTACTTAAATATTAGAGCATTGTTCCTTTCCTATATTATTAGACCTGATACTATGTATGACAGGTTATGACTGTTTTATTGAATAGACCATCAGATCATTGAAACTAAGAACTGTGGGTAATTCATTATCCCACCTCCCATGGCACCAAGGATCTAACTTCTACAGGATAGAAAAATCGATGATTGCTTGCTGAATAAACCACATCACAAAGTAAAACAATTACATTTTCCTCTGTGTCAAGTGAGAATTGAATGAATGCTGTTTCTATTAAAAGAGTGCTGCTTCAATTAAAATGCAGAAATTTCGCATCAATGTTTCGCATAGCTCTTCCCTCAAGGTCAACAGAATCTAGAATATCAAAATCTAAGTGTTACATCTTTAACTTAGATATTTTAAATGTAGATTTTCTAGATAAATTTCTTTCTATTTCACACTGAATCTTTTTGAAGGTTTTATTTCAGAAAAATTAAGAAGTTTACTTTCATTCTCAAAACACATACAAAAGAATCTATATAATAAAAGACCACTTAAACACACACCAAGGAGACCCTACCAGCACTCAACTGCCATGCAGCTAAGGAGTAAGGTGTAGTTATGCAGCTACAAGATAGGTGATGTATGCAGTAGAGATTTGGTAAGCACATGGCCACATTTCAGGAGCAAGGGAGTAGGTAAGTGTCAATGTCTATTATGTTATTCAAATTGTCATGTCCTTTGATGTTTATAATTGCTATAGCTTTTTATTTGACATATTTTCAGACACCAGTTTATCGTGGACAATTTGAATGTCTGGATCGAGGGATTTCTTTGGCTTCCATGATCTATTCCTGAGTGATATCATTAATCTCTATAATTCCTCCAGATATGTGATAATGTTCTTACTTTTAATATTTTTACAGCAGCGACTCTGTTATTGACTTTTGGCCTTTCTAACTTAAGAGTAGACCTCAAATTTTCCTTCAAAAATACTCTAATGAATCTCTCAGTAGTTTTCTATATATAGTCAAGTAATACATTCTTTTGAACAACAAAAATGGAGTTAGGATACTATTAGTTCTTTTATGAAATGGCCCAGAGCTACAATAATATTGATGGCATGGATTTCATTAGCTCCTCTGACTGACAAATAGCACTGATATTATTTGGCTTTGGAATTCATTCCAGTTCAGAGCCAGCGTTTGATAAGTCCCTAAGGTATGGTTAACCTCTTTTCCTCAAAGTATTGTCACCATGGTAAAAGTTCGTGTTTGATATGTGTGGGAGAATATCAATAGCATAAGATTTCAGTGATATAAAGTTCTTCATCCAGTCAACCTGACCTTTCATTGGCACAGGTGATTCTGAGCCTACTAACTGGAAAAAAATATCTAGAAATCATATGTAATTTGAAAGACTTAGGCTATTATTTACCTAACCATATTTTTCAGCCTTTATAGTTCAAATAAGAAGTTAGTAAATTTTCCACTTATTGTTCTCCTAAGGACACTCTGGTCAGATAGCTTGCGTTTTAATATCTGTATGCAAGTCTGCTCTGGTTAATTATTTGTTGGAAGTGAAGCTTATCCTAATCACACAACAGCGTTTGATGAGTGCCTGTCCTAAGTCCTGTCACACCATAGGAAATGATCAGCCTTTTATTTTCTGCCTATCAATGTCATCATCTCATTGGAAGTTCTGACCTTCAAATCCTTAGCATTTATCAAGGATACCAGGGATACTCACACATATTTTTTTCTTAATCATGGCAAAATGTATATTCTATGGAACCCCTCCAGTTCAGAGTGCATATTGCATCATGATAAATCTAGCTGTAACAGTCCAAGATCCATAAGGCAATCCATAATTCCACTAGTAACACACCAAACTACTTCCAGCATTGAATTATATTTTCATATCTTGCCTGTGCTTTACTAAACAACATATCCAATGTAAAAACACTTTCTAACCAATACAGCTACATCATTAACTCCAGAATCTCTTTCTTTTGAACCTGTATTAATAAATAAGGCCTAATACAAATTTATGCACCTTCACCCATGATACCATACATACACCAAGAATTTGAATCTGTGTAAAAATTATATTAGATTTTGGAATGTGTATAACTTTTCAAGTACCATGGATTGTAATTTATTTGGAGCATCTTCTGGGATTTGACCTTAGTCATAATTTTAAAAACAAAGAGGACAGATAGTGCTGAAGAAAAATGCTCAAGAGTTAGTCTGCTTAAGTATTACCTTTAGGAGACTCAACAAAATTACAGATTTTTATGTCAAAGCATAGATAACCACCTCAGATAGATGTAACATGAATTGCTAGACATCTTATTAATAAAAAACTCAGAGCCAAATATTGGGGTGAATTATGAAAAATCAGAGCAGAAAAACCCACAGCTAGCCTCGCCTCACCAACTTCTCAGCTGATCCTGTTTCCTCAAACTGGAAGCCTCTGTGTCCTCATCCAGATGGATCTCAGCTGAACTGCTGCTCAAGAGCCTAACAGCTTAAAACCCTCTAGTTCCTGATCATCATGCCTTATATACCTTTCCGCTTCCTGATATCACTTCCTGTGATTAAAGGTGTGTGTCACCATGCCTGGCTGTTTCCAGTGTGGTCTTGAACTCACAGAGATCCTGATGGATCTCTGCTTCCTAAGTGATAGTATTAAAGGTGTGTGTGCCACCATTTTGTGGTCTGTATGTCTATCTAGTGGTTGTTCCTTTCTCTGACCCTAGATAAGTTTATTAGGGTGCACTGTAGATGTAACCAACCGTCTTATAAATAAGAAACACAGAACCAATGCAAAGAAGAAAGCCAAGAGGTCAGAGCTAAGAGCTAAAACCTTACCCTTCCTCCTGCAGTGATCCTACCTCTCCGAAGGAGCCGCTACTTCCTGTGTTAAAGTCTTTATATAGTCTCTGTTCTGCCTTCTCATTGGTTGTAAACCCAACCACAGGACTGCCTCATCACGGCCTGTTTGTATAGACCTCCAGGTGTTCTATGGTTGGTATTGAGATTAAAGGCATGTGTATCCAATGCTGACTGTATCCCTGAACACACAGAGACTTACCTAGCTTTGTCTACCAAGTGCTGTGATCACAAGCGTATACCACCACTGCCCTGCTTTCCTATGGCTTGCTAATAGCTCTGACCCCCAGGCAACTTTATTTATTAACATACAATTAACATTTTGGTACAAAAGAAAAATATCACCATAGTGCACAATACATTGGAGGACACAATATCATCACAATTAGGTGCTTAAAAGTTTTTGTGTTGTTATTTTGAGTTTTAATTGAAATATTTTTATTTTATTTATTATACAAACAATTGTATGTCTTGATATTTTGGAATAAAGTCATTTTAGTAGATTTTCTTTCCCCTTCATATTGCTCACCACCTAGCTACACCTAATCATTATACATTACCCTCTCTGCCATTTTTTCCCACTTTCCATTCTTATGTATTTTGCTAATTCCCTACCTTCCTCTTTATCTATTTTTACACTTTGTTGGTCCCCTTTAAAGTTTCACTTATGAATAATTGAGTAGAAATATTTAATGATTCTGCTTTGTTTATGTATATGGCCACAACAAATATGGAACTTGAGTGCTCTTTTATGTTTATGGTCCTTTATGCATTTAAATATAACCACATTAGAAAATCAGTTTCTGTAAATTAGAAAGCAATTGAGAAATTTTAACCTCATTATATTCTTCTTTCAGAACTTCACTGAGATTCAAATATGTGCTTTCTTTGATTGTTCAGCTAGAAAATAATAACAGATGGATTGTGTATGTAAATAAGCACCATGTGTTTATGCATGAATATGAGAACATTGCTCCTTCATAGGAGCATGCATGTTGATACATAAGTTGTTGCTCAAGTAATTAATAGCCTTTTGCCATAAGTACTAAATGTGAAATATATTAAAAAGTTTTAACAAGTATTAAGACCATCATTTATCTTCATTATCTTGGACAAAAAATCAACCAAATATATCTACGCATAAAATTAATTTGAACATATGATATAGATTTAGCCCATATTAATATTTCAGAATAGATTTTAGGAATCTATTCTAAACAAGGAATGTTATTTTACTGATATGATAATGGCAAGCTCTGTTTTTCCTAAACCATTTTATCTATTTAATCTAAGAACAATCTTACTCTGGTGGTCTCATTGTTTCTCACAAAATAGGCTTTGGTTCATATTCTTAGTTCCTAAAGGTCTCTGCATACACTGTAGTTTTTATCAATTTGACACAAGATGAAGTCATCTGGGAAGAAGAAACCTCAGGAGAGAAATGGCCTCCATCAGATTGCCAGTAGGCAGATCTGTGGGACACTTTCTTATTGATGACTGATGTGGTGGTTGGGTCTTATCCACTGTGGGTAGTTTCATTTCTGGGCAGGTGGTCATGGGAAGTATAAGAAAGTAAAATGAATTAATTACCCACGAGAGCAAATCAGGAAAAGGATTCTGTCATGGCCCCTGCTACAGTTCTTGCCTCTAGGCTCCTACCTTGAGTTCCTTGTCAAAGCTCTCTTTTCGGTTGAACTATGAGCAGTAAAATGAAACAAACCCTTTGCTCCCCAAGCCAATTTTGTTCATGATATTTTATTATAGTAACAAGAAAGCAAACCAGGTATGACTACATACTGATCTCATCAGAGTGGTGTCAATGTTTACTCTATGTCCTCATGATGGCTTGTTTATTTTTAACTAGCTTATCAGTTTTTGTTTATGTTTTTATTTCATAAAATTGGTAGTATTAAATACACGTATATACTTTTGTTTTGGAATCAAGACTGCATGAATCTCTATTAATTACCAACATATTTATTATATATACATATTATCTTGACTTGTAGTATGAATACAATATATTTTCATTGAACACATTAATAAATACATGAAATTTGAAACTTGATACATGGGTTTAAATTAAATAGAGAGAGAGAAATAATGGGATCCATTAGGATTTTCACTCATGTATATATAAGATGTATTTTAGTCATATTCATTCCTCTGTCATCTGTTCCTTGTTCCTTCTTTTCTTCTAATTTCTTCTTATAAATTTTTCTCATGTCTTATTATATACTTTCTCCACATGTGAAAGAAAACAAATAAAATTTGACTTTTTGAGTTGTCATTAGTTTATATAACATAACACCTCCAATTCCTTCCATATTCTCTTCAAATGACCATGTCTATTTTTCTTCATGGTGCAGAAAACTCCATTGTGTATTTGTACTTACATAACATAGTGATTATATTTTGTAGTTTTCTTTGAGGAACATTCACACTGATTTTTGTAATGAGTACTTATTTACAATTTACATTTATACCAACAGGATAAATACCCCTTCTCTCACACATATCCTTGGAAAATACTTTTGTTTGAGAATCAAGATTTCATTAATCTATATTAGTTACTTATATATTTGCTATATATACACATATATGTATGCATATATATGCATACTATCTTAATATATGGTATGAGTGCAATACACTTTCACTGGCAACCTTAATAAATACATGTTTTCTTGATTATAGCTATATTGGGGAGAATTAAAAAGAATCTCCATTTGTTATTAAATTTCCTTGGTGGCTAAGGATATTGAGCATGTTTATATATTTATTAGCTATTTTGACATATTGTAAGAACTGTCTTCTGTCCTATATGTTCACTGGTGAGATCTGCTTATATGTTTAAATTCTGAATTCTTTATATGTTCACAATAGTAATCCACTATCAGATCAGTGACGACCAAATGTTTTCTACTATTCTCTCAGGTGAATCTTTGCTGTGGTCATTTTCTTATGTACTCTGCAGAGATTTGCAATTCCATACAATCTCCCTACTCAAGTCTTGCTACACTCTCCTGACTTCTGGAAGTCCTTTTCAGAATCACTGCTACAACTGCATTTCAGTCATTTTCCTAAGATTCTTCTAGTAATTTCAAAGTTTCAGTTCTTTCTTTTTTTGCCATTGAAGATAGATGGATTGAGTTTCATTCTTGGACATGTGAATATCTAGTTTCCAGCATGACTCTGTATGGTTGTCTTGATCTAGTTTATGTTTTTGGCACATTTGTGATAAATCTCAGGACTACAGTTGTATTGTTTTATTTCTGGAATCTCCCATTTTATTTACATATTCCTCCTCTCCCTTTTTTGTGTGTATGTGTGTGTGTAACTTTATATTTTATCAAAATTATGTAGTGCAATTTAAAATAAGGTATTTTGATACCCCCAAAGCTGTTTGTTTTTTCCCAGCTCACATGGCTTTGGGTAATTTGGTCTATTATGCCTTACTTCTAATTTTGCTAGTGTTTTTTCCATATGTGTGAAGAACACCATTGGAAATTTGGTGTTGACTGCATTTATTGACTGCCTCACTTTTTAAAATAAAAATGATTTCACAGCACAATGTGGAAGTTAATGGTGTTGTTGATGCTACTTTACAGGAAGAGAAATGGGTAAGGGTGAAACTTATATATTCAACATTTCAGACATGAAATGCCACAAATTGAAATCAACTGAATATAATGATAAGGAAGAAAACTAGACAAGGATGAAATGGGTATTTCTTATTTGGAAAATTGATGCTTAATACAGAAGCCATACACATATCAAGTGCTTTGTATTTGGGTCATTTTAAGTTATAACTAAATGTAGAATATTTAACTGAATATGTCTGAATAGGATTCTCAAAAGAGGCCAAAAAGCTGAAATAATCCAGGCATTGAATATAGACAAATGAAAAGCCAATCAATGAGAATTGATATAATAGAAACAAATATGGTTCATGAGAGAATTAAAAAATGAATTTAAAATCCTCTAAGTAATATTATCAGGGTAAATAGTATTGATAGAAAATTGATTGTGTCATAAAATTAGCAATTACACATATTTCATAATAACAGAGGAGCTTTAAGCTGATGGACTGAATTTTAGGAATATTGCCAAGTTTTTTATGTTTATATTATGGAACTTGGAACCACTCATCAAACTTTTCCTTTTGTATATAGGTAGCCGGTGCCTTCACATGTACACACACACACACACACACACACACACACACACACACACATACACACATACACACACATACTCACACACATACACACATAGGCATATCCCACTGATGTTCAACATAGGTTATAAGATTTTAAATCTTAATTTTCAGCTTGCTGGTATTAAGAAATGAGTGTATTTGAAAGTATTTCTGTGGAGAACTACCTGAGGAGGACACCATCATCTGTGCTGGAGTCCCACACTGAATTAGAAGCTAAATGAGAAAAAAAACAATAACACTGGCACCCTTTTTCTTTTTCCATTACTGGACCTTGATGTTACAGAGTGTTTCATATTCACATTCAGATGCCAAATCCTGCTACTGCCAGAAAGCTGCCTATTGCCAAGCCCTTTTAGTCATGATGGACTGGGTCTTTTAGACAGAAACCAGAACAAACCCTTCTTTCCCAGACTCTTATTAAGTGTTTGTTCACATGAGAAAAAAAGTAACTCATTGTATTAAATTTTACTCTATGTGTGTATGTGTGTATGTGTGTGTGTATGTGTGTGTGTGTGTGTGTGTGTGTGTGTGTGTGTGTGTGAGAGAGAGAGAGAGAGAGAGAGAGAGAGAGAGAGAGAGAGAGAGAGAGAGAGAGAGATAGGGATTTGAGTTTTTAGTGCATGTGTTCCTGTGCCGCAATAGATATGTTAAGGTCAGGGAACACAATTCAAGAGCCAATTTTGATCTTTAACCTTGAGATCTGTACTTCAGACTTAGGTCTCCAGGCTTGCATGGCAACCACTGTTATATAATGAGCCATCTCACCTACTCAAAACTGTTTCGTAACTATATCAATGAATGTATTGTTTGTGTCTTTCTATTGCATACAAGCACTGAACCCAATATCTTGTGCATAGTAGGCTTCTGCCAGCACCAAATACTTAGAAAATAAATGTGTGAGGAAGGCCCATGAGAGCAGTGGAGTACAGAGGGGAGAGGCTACACCCAAAAATCATGGGTAAACTACCAATTCCAGCACTATTGTTAATGCAAACTACTTCTACAATAATATTTTGTAAAACCAACGACTTCTAGAAAATAGTATAATTTTAATGTTTCAAAAAAATGGAGTTACAGTATGCACATTAAAATTGCCTGGGATTAGTGAAAAGATTTATGAAACATAATTACTTAACTACAACATCACTCTTTAGTTCTGGCAAGTAGAAGATTTGAGGCACACAGATGTTGGTGGGGAAATAAATAAAAATGTGGTGAGGCTGAGCTCTCTGAGTGAAGCACTGTAAGACCTTCTGTTGCTCATTTCAGGCAATTACATCTTGGTAAATCCACAAGTAAAACTTTTATTAACACATTAAAATAGCTGTACATATGATTGATTTCATTCTTGCTATTTAATGTCAAATTCATATTTTAAAAGAAAACGCTCTGCTATAGTTATTGTCTTCACTTGTCCAGAAATGACTACATATTAAATAAAAGAATTCTTTTTTAATCACATAACAAAAACTCTCTTCAGAATGTGTTATTGCTCTTCAAAAAGCAGTTTAAATAGGAGTTAAATAATTTTAATAATAACATTTAGCTTAATTATTCTAAAGAATAATCATTCTACAGTAGTGATCATACTGAATGACTTTCTGAGTTAATTTGTCCCTTATGTTTGAAAATGTTTTGACTATCAAAAGGAAAAAAAATAAAATGGAATTTAAAATATTACTGTTTCCAGATATATCTTATTTTTAGACTGTATCAGTCTCCTCTGCTTTCTTCTCATATTACTTATTGAATAGACTAATTACAAACATACTTACTGAACATCTTTTCAACTTGTACTTTTAAGTTACACTTATAGTTTCGATTTGAAATATACTATTGAATTTTCTTAGATTAAAGAAAGTATAAAATTATTATTTTTTTTAATTATACTTGGTTTGTTTCCCCTGCAAAGAGTTAAAGAAAAGGGTAATTAAAATTACATTTAATGGCCGGGCGTTGGTGGCGCACGTCTTTAATCCCAGCACTCGGGAGGCAGAGCCAGGTGGATCTCTGTGAGTCCGAGGCCAGCCTGGGCTACCAAGTGAGCTCCAGGAAAGGCGCAAAGCTACACAGAGAAACCCTGTCTCGAAAAACCAAAAAAAAAAATTACATTTAATGAACTCATCAGTGACATATAAATATTAAATGATATTATCATAAATCTTTAAAACAAATTTATAATTATAATTACCTTTAATCTACTCTAAATTGAAAATAATTTTTTACATGTTACACTTGGTAAGGTGCTCTTCAATTTAGGAAATATTCTAAATGCCTTGAAATTTGGAATTTTATTACATATATTAATTTATTTGTACAAAATTATGTGCAGTTATTATTAAAATGATTTTCTAAATTTAAGATTTGACTATCCAGTGCAAGCATTTTAAATCATTTAGCATTGTGATAAAAGATGAGAAGCATATAAGAAAGAAGGAATGGAAAAGGGTAATTTCGAGTCAGTCAGTGTCATCCCAGACAGAATTGGAACATTTGTGTATTCATGTTACATAAGCTTCTTCTGGGACAAAGGGAAGAGCTCAAGTCCTACAACATCCTCTGTGATTCACATAGAAGATAATTCATATGTAAAAGACTCTCATGAGATAAAGCACCAGTCACATCTAAAGGACAAACCATCAGTTGGAGAATTATAGCTATATAATATAGAAATATAGAACATATCTTTAAGTGTATGAAATTATCTATCTATCTATCTATCTATCAATCTATCATCTATCTATCTATCCATCTGTCATCTATCTATCTATCATCTATCTACCTACCTATCTATCTATCATCTATCTTCCATAGATCTGTCTATCATCTTTCTATCTATTCTTTGGTATCCTTCATCCTCTTGGCTGAAAAATATAGCATTTTTTTCAGCCTTTTGCCTATTATTCTTAGTGTTTTGTTTCTTAGATAAAGACTTGCAGGACTAGGAGAATAAATGAAATAAAATGCTATGTAATGATAACAGTTTAATATCAATTTATACTCAAATTATTCAACTAACAATAGGGATGTGGGCTAACAGTGGTAGCACAAGTCTTTAAGCCCAGCACTTGAGAGGAGGAGGCAGCAGATCTCTGAGTTCTAATCCAGCGTGGTATACAGAGCAAGTTCCATGACAGCCAGAAATAACAGAAAAACCCTGTCTCATAAAACAAAAGCAGCAATAACCAAAAAAAAAATAGAAATGAGGCATTTAGTTCAATAGAGAAATATACTACTTCTATCCCTTTGTTAGTGCTTGTAAGTTGTGTTTGATAAATGGCTTAAAGACAGACATTTACTAAACATTAAACACCAAAAGATATCTGACATAAAGATATAATTCCTCTATTTATGCCATAAGGCCTCACTGAAATTTCCCTATTTGTGATATATTGTAAATATAATATAAATGTAATTAATGCCTGACCTGATTGATTCATTGTTCTTCAGCTCTGTGTGAAAAACTTAGTAAATGTGCTGAAGAATATTCAAGTTTGTTCAGAATGATTTTTTCCTCTTGTACTTACTTCCTTGAATAGTTGTAGGGTCTTCAAACATTTGTCCCTTTGAGTTTGACCTCATAGTACATACACCTTATACTAGCATCTTTCTTTACATATGTGCTAGTTACCTCTCCAATAAAGGGAACATGAAAATTAGAGGAATCCCAGTCAGATGTGTTTGAGATTGTTCCTCTCATTCCTGTTGTATTGTTTCTTGATTGCCTTTTTCATGGTCTTATCTTTCTCCCTCTGGATCACTTTGATAAAAGAAGGTACTGTGTTGTGAAATGCTACATAGAAAAGAAATTTTTGCAGAACTCTGAGAACTCTTAATAGCTAATATTTAATGAAGAATTAAGAGTTGAGATCAACTGCCTAAGAACAACTGAGTACACAGAACAAGAGGCAGTTGAGGTGTCAAGCTTGCCCTGCAAAGAGTTAAAGATAAATGTGGGTTTCAAGAGAATAAGAGCCAATTTAATGAGCTAGGCCACTTAGATATAGCTAAAAGTTTTCCTGTGTCCCACCAGGTCCTCAGCTGCTCAGACCCAAGTAAACACTCAGAGGTTTATATTAATTGAAACCGCTAGGCCATTAGCTCAGGCTTACTACTGACTAGTTCTTGCACTTAAACTTAGCCCATTTCTGTTAATCTATATGTTGCCATGTGTTCTGTGAATTTACTTGTGTGCAATTACATGCTACTCCCTGGACAGCAGGCTGGTATCTCCTGACTCAGCCTTCGTTTTCCCAGAATTATCCTTCTTTGTTTATCCTGCCTATACTTCCTGCTTGGCTACTGGCCAAATCAGCTTTTTATTTATCAACCTATCAAAGCAACACATTAACAGCATACAGAACATCCCACAGCACTTAGATTCTTAATCCACAGTCACTGTGAAATAATAAGTATTTAAAGACAATAAATTTGTGATAGTTTTTTTTACTACAGTCATTAACATAATTAGCAAACATATGGGCCATGGTTAGTAATAATTCTATGAATAAAATAGTTTTAAAAATTATTCTATTCTACTTTAAATACTGTTATTATTCTTTTTATAGATACTATTTATACCTGAGTTTAAAATGCTGCTACTGTCCAACTGAATTGTTATAGCAACTTCATGAAAAATGTCCATTTTTGACATGACATTGAAAAATGACATCTTAAAAATAAACTTGTGCTCTCATATTTTATTCTTGACTGTTTATAGCCTTCTAAATTCTTCCTGGTAAAAGGAAAATGCCATTATTTTCAGCTCTCCTTTACCAATTCTGTTTTTGTCTTAAGCATTTGCACATTAATGCAGGCACATTTTATGTTATTTATTTTTGTAAACCACAGTTCTATTTCAATTTATTTTCAGTGACTTCATGAATTAATGAATTCTTCGTGGTCTACCAAACAGTTCATTTCTTGACATCAGGGTCATATAAGGAAACAACTTAAGGCACATAAGATTGCTCAGCCTGTGAGGACATCCGCTGCTGAGGTTGATGATCTGAGTTCACTCAGCAATACACACATTGATAATGGAGATGGCTAATATCTCCAAATGGTTTTCTGAGTGTCACATCTACATTATGACACAAACATACCTCTATGAGAAAGGCATGTTTGAGAGATAAATGAGAAATAAATAAAATCTTAACCTACAATTTTTGAAAAAAGAAATAAGC
>CABHPR010147065.1:0-13778 GCA_902168415.1 Peromyscus melanophrys
AAGGAAGGAAGGAAGGAAGGAAGGAAGGAAGGAAGGAAGGAAGGAAGTCCTACACCCACATCCCACAAGCTGAACCCAGACACCCTGAATCCCTTCCCTATATACCTTAGTGAAAATGAGGTGGGAAACAACAGTGTGGTGGCAGCTGCCTGGACAGAACAAACCTACATGGAATCTCTCCACTCAGAGGCCAGGAATCAGCCAGTCCCATCAGGAACACACACAGGCAGGTTAGAGGAAGTCTCGTCCATATGAAGTGCACCACTGTTGGTGTCTATACTTCCTGGGAATTCTTTTTGCCAAGACACTTGTAGGTCCACTGTGCTTCGTACCCTCTGAGGCCCCTGAACCATGGAGTGGTGTGAGAGATGGGACCTCCTATCCAGCCGTGTAAGTTCTGGGACCCAGAGGACTTACAGCCCTGAGGTGAGAACATGCTCTGAGCTCTGGGCCAGAATGAGGTGCTTCCTTCATCCCAACCTCATAGAAGCTCTCTGTCTGTGATGTGTAGTCTGCCATGCATATTCAGATATATGACTAAGGCTTCTAACAGAACAACTTTGCCATTCTCCTGGGTCAGAGTTCAGGACCTGTAAGGAGTGTGAAGACCTTTGGCTATGGTGTGTGTCATTGGTGTGAGGTAGGAGAAGCTTGTCTAGCAGAAGACATCCCTGTCCCTGGCAACCTAACTGATGGCTTCTCCATGTGTGGAGTGTCTTCCTCTTTTCTACAAATCATCCTCAACCACAGTGACTCTCCTCAATGTTCCATGTGATTAATTTTCATATAATTTCAACTCTTAGACCTCTCTTTGTTAGTGTTGTACTTAAACCTCTCACGCCCACCAATTCAATGTGTTTTGTATTTTATGTCATTTGCAATGACACCAAATTGTCTTCCATGTGCCTTTTGTTTCCCCAAAACATTTTCTGTAGACCCTGGGACCTGCACAACCCGCTACCCTTGACCAACTTGTCCTCTTTGTTCTTCACTTTACCAAGGCAAAGACTCCTTGTTTCAGTCACTGCACTGAATACCAGCCATCAGGCATCATGACCTATGCATGAAAGTAGGGACTCCTGTGTTGTCTGTCCTGGACACCAGGGCACAGATGAGGGGAATGCTAAGCAGAGGCTCAGCAGCTGAGCTCATGGATACCATCCCCCATCTGAAGAATCCCTCCCTGCCCTCCTGCACTGCTTTCTGTTGCTGTAGTTTGCACATGCTTATGGTTTAGGAACATTGTAGCTCTTCCTGCCATGTCCTATTAGAGGAACCACTGGAGACTAGCTGCCATCCTGCATAATGTCCTTGAGATTCCCTCCTGTCGTTGCAGAGTCTCAGCTCCATTTACCCCTCAGCAGCTGCAGCCTGAGTCACTTCCATGTGAAGACTCTTCTTTGGTGGGGAGAGGTCATGTTTCTTGACTCGCTCTGTAGCTCAGGCTGGAGTCACACTCATCCTCTTCCTCCATAAGCAGATGGCCACCCGATAGAACCATACTGAACATCGGCAAAGTCCCAGTACAGGTGAAGGAACTAGATTCCCAATGTATCATGGACATTGCTGTGCTTTTTAATCCCAGACATGTTTGTAGCTCAGCTAGGGAAATCCCAGTGTGCTCTGCTACTCACTGGACCATCACTCAGAGCCCCCATGTTGATGATGGTCATCACCACAGTAAAAATGTGAAATGAAGAAGATACTCACGTTCTGTTCTGTGGAGGGAGGCAGGGAGCGAGTACGGAGAGCACAAGAGAATGAAAAAAGAGATGAGATAGATAGATAGATAGATAGATAGATAGATAGATAGATAGATAGATAGATGATAGGGAGAGTAGAATGTAGGAGCTCAAGTCCATGAAAATTCCTTCAATGAGATACTACTATATTCCTGTTTAATATAACTAGATTTAAGACCCATAAAGCCAAGTGTTGGCAAAGACATGGAGTTACTGGTACTATCATACATCACTGGAGGAGATACAAAATTATATGGTCATTATAGATGTCAGTTAGACAGTTCTTTTAAAAACTAAACACATCTATCCTGTGATTGAGTAGTTCTACTCCCAGGTCTTTAGTTCAAGGAATTGAAAACACCAATTACAAAACTCATGCTTCCAAAGTTCATAACAGCCTCAATAAAAGTAGTGAAAATCAGGTCACTCAGGTGTACATCAACTAGGGATTGGGTAAAATATGTTGTGTGCATATATGGAATGTCACAGTTAACCAAATACAGCACACTTGAACCTTAAAGACCTCTTACTCAGTAACAGGACCAGTCACATAGGAATCGTTTTCTGGGATAGGATAGCTAGGACTCTGATGTTTCTAAATTATATGAAGTTTCCAAACAGAACCATCAGAAGGTGGTTGCCCAGGAGCAGAGACCAGGAACTGACAGAGAGGAGTTCAAGGGAATTTCTTCCAGTGAAAGTAGGAGACTCATACTTATATGAAAATGATTGCATATTTTTATGCAAAATTTGCCCGTCTATGCTGGTAAGTAGGCAAATTTGGTTTCATAGAAATCATTGACATCAGAGATTCTAAAAAGTGACACTGGGTATGAGGGTAGGGGATGGGGGAGGAGGACATAAGGGAATGGAATGGTCGAGCTAGAACAGGGTTGGAGTGGGAGAGCAATGAAAGAGATACCATGATAGAGGGAGACATCATGGGGATAGGGAGAAACTGGGTGCTAGGGAAGTTCCTTCATCCCGAGATTCAAGGAACTGGCTACTTCTCAGCTTGCATTGTCCAGATCTTCCTTTGATTGGGAACTTGGAGTAGAGAAAACATCTTCCAAGAAAGGCTAGGACCACAGACAGGACAAGAGTCCATTGAAAATGTGACATGGAATATAGGGAGCCCCTGTTGATTAGAGGAGACAGGAAAAGCTGAGCTGTGCTGTGCCAGGTAAACAGCCTCCATGGGCCTGGAGTAGGCCCTCTGCTTAAGTGAGACAGTTGTGTAGTTTGATCTGCTTGAGGGACCCCTGGCAGTGAGATTGGGATCCATCCCTGGTGCATGAGCTGGCTTTTTGAAGTCCACTGCCTATGATGGGACACCTTGCATAGACTTGATGAAGGGGAAAGTGCTTAGATCAGCCTCTACTGAATATATCAGACTCTGCTGACTCCCCATGGGAGGCTTTATCTTGTTTGAGGACGTAAGTGTGGGTGGGCTGGGCAGGGGGAAAGCTGGAGGGGTGGCCAGAGGGAAGAGAGGGGGATCTGTGGTTTGGTATGTAAAATGAATAAAAAATTCATTAATTACAAAAAAGAAAATAAATTTTTCATGCAATTAAAAGTAAGAAAGAAAGAAAGAAAGAAAGAAAGAAAGAAAGAAAGAAAGAAAGAAAGAAAGAAAGAAAGAAAGAAAGAAAGAAAGAAGGGAGGAAAGGAGGGAGGGAGGGAGGGAGGGAAGGAAGGAAGAAAGAAAGAAAGAAAAAGAAAAAACATGAACATAGTAAATAAATAAACTCAAACAATTAAACATTTGTTAAGTGGATAAATTACTGTGAAATTGATATTGGTAGGAGTTGTCCACAACAGGAGACATATCATGAGGATGGAGTAAACAGGGGCTGTGGATTTTAAAAGAACAGAATTGCACTGTGTTTTGATCAAACAACTGTGATCTAACAAGAAGGTGTCTAAGTAGACCATAAGATCATTGTAGCCACCAGGGACCTGGAAGGAGGTTAAGTAAACTGAGTCCCAATTCAGAGGAGTCTTGAGGATGAAGGTCACACTCAAAGTTCCTTTATTTGCCTACCTCTTCTGTGACATCTTGAGTAAGTACCTACTCACAGAAGCCCTCTAGCTTCTCCTGTTACAGCTTTCTGGCCAGGAGTGAGGACAGGGTTCCTAGTATCCCTGAAGAGATTCAGAATCCATGCTGTGCCTTTCCAGGAGGTCAAAGAGGAAAAGGAAATAGCAGAGGTGACTTTGCACTAACTCCCTGACACTGGCTCCTGTCACTTCTGATTAATCAGTTTTTCAACAATGAGGACTTTGCCCCACCACACCAAGTTCCCACCTACACCCGTTTGATTTAAATTCTTGCCTGGGCACAACTCACATATTCTGCTTCCTGTTTGTGAAACGTGGGCATCCTATGTAGAAGTACAGACTCGGGATGAGAGCTGTCATGCCACTGAATCAACTTCATAGCTGGCTGAATGCTGTGGTCTTTGGGCTCCTGCTTCTCCTTCTCCGTGTGCAGGGTGAGGCTCACTAAGCTGGCATTGGGAAATGACTAGAGTCAGAGCTGCCAAATTCTGCATGTCAGAGGCTGGGCTTGTGGGAGAAAAAGTGGGGGAATGGTGGGTGATGGAAATGATAGATAAATGTGTGGGAAACATGTGCCTCCCAATCTTCTGACCAAAGCCCACTGATTTTTGTGGGCCCACACAGATTGTCAAAGATGTCTAAGATCACTCCATAATGAGGAGACAGTTCAGTGTAAGGAGCTCTGGAGAGTGCTAGACAATTCTAAGGAAAGTGATCAGAAGATGTTTTTCCTCCTTAGTATATGGCTATGACTGTAACTTCTACTTTGGATAAGAATGACAATAATCATAAATTCATGTGGCCAAATGGCTTAGAGTGTGTGACCTCTTTGGCCAGAAAAATGCTCTCACACCCTTCAAAAGGGGTAATAGAAATAGTTCCTGGCCCTGAGGGATAGGGGAGCTCCTATACTCAAACCTCACAGCTGAACTGTGAGGTCCCGGGTCTCCTTCCTATGTGCCCTGAACTCTCACAATCTGTGGTACTGATTACACAAAACTAACCCTGATGGCATCTCTCCACACAGGTCAGGACTCATCAGAGGCCAGCCCCATCAGAAACACACACACAGGCCAGGTCCGAGGCAGCCTTGTCCATGTGAAGGACACCAAAATTGGTGTCCACACCTTCCTGGGAATTCCCTTTGCCAAGCCACCTGTAGGACCACTGCGCTTTGCACCTCCTGAAGCCCCTGAACCATGGAGTGGTGTGAGAGATGGGACCTCACATCCAGCCATGTAAGTTCTGGACCCAGAGGATGTCTGGCCCTGGAGTGAAGAGTTTCTCTGAGCTCTGAGCCATGCTGAAGTCTTTCCTTCTTCACAGCTCCATAGCAGTTTTCTTCCATTGTGGGGAATTTCACATGCATTTTCTAACACATGTACTAAGGTTGAGTAGAACGACCTTACCAGTCTCCTGGGTCAGAGATTGGTACCCATAGGGAATTGGATGCAGATACTATAGAGAGAAACAAAGATAAAATTGTTCACAGATTCAAATTAATCTCAGTGTTCTCTGCCACAATGGGAGGGATCTCTAGGCATGAGTTATGTGGCCTATTAAGCAAAGAGTGCCCCTGAATTCAGTAGAATACACTTCAGTTCCTGAAGAGTGCAGCATGATGGATATTTGCTAACCCCAATATCACAGTCACTGTGACAACCTATAGGACCAGGCACCATTGACCAAGGAGCAAGGATATGTAACTAATTCCCCCTGGAGACAGTGTAGGAAAAAGAAGTTCCCTGAGAGTCTGTATTATTAGGGCAGTAGTATCCACCAATTCCTCCACCACCTGTGGATACAACACTCTAATATTGCAATCTTAGTTTGTTTTTTGTTGCTGTAACGAAATACTGACAAAAGCCACTTAGGGAAGAAAGCTACTATTTTAAGCTCCAGATTACAATTCATCATGTGGGGGATTTCACAGTGAAAGAGAATTAGAAGAGCTGGTCACATCGCATCTACAGCCAGGAACAGAGAGTAGAAAAAGTTTGTATTCCTGCTACGCTTACTTCACTTTTCTATTCTTATACAGTTCAGTGAATATCATCACATACAGCCAATAATTTGCATAGAGACACCTAGAACTCTCTGTATCCCAGGCTCAGAAAAAAACAACATCTAGGCTCTAGCCAACTGGAGTCCTCCCTAGAAATCTGGCTCTACCCCAACTTTCATGGAGCCTGTGGCCTTTACCTTGGTGGGAAGGGACTTTAGAGAGGGAATATGTGTTAACAGGGCATCATGAAGAACAGTACTTAAAGGTAGCTTAGAAAAAAATCCAGACTCACATTTGATTTTGACCACTGTACATCTCTTGGAGTATCTGTCTGCTATTTCCATCAGGTGTCCACAAAACCCTGAAATAATGAATGCAGCGGGCCTGAAGGATATGAAACTGATTCTGCCTCCCATCTCTATGTCTGAGGATTGTCTGCATCTCAACATCTACACACCAGCTCATGCCCATGAGGGCTCTAAACTGCCTGTGAGTGTGTGACAATGATCAACTTGGGGACAGGGTATGGTTTTCAAGATGATTAGAATGGACAAAAGCAACCTGAGCTCCATTGCAGTGTGGACTTTGTTGAAAACTCTTCTCCTGCTTGTGTCAAAAAAGGCCTTCTCAACTACACTACGCAGTTGAAACATGGGTATGGGACACAGAGCATTAGAGTGCTGAGTGACTAAAGGCTCTAGTTCTTTGATAGAAACCAAGACTCATTCTACAACCTGAGCCTTGCAGAACTACTTAGCTGCTCAAGCCTCAACACTGAGGTTATTAGTTTCTACTTTTGGATTATCTGTTGTGCCCATGAGAGTTGGTGATCCTTTCCTTTTTTAATCTGGAGAGGAATCCATGGAGACAGCCCCTCCTTCTTCCACTATAAAGAGTCTGAATAATTATAACATTACTCTATACATAGAGCCATTAATTCAAACTGAGATACATGGTGGGAATGGGGACTAGAAACATTTTGATGGGGCTACTACAAGTTCCTGGCCATGACCAAGGCCTGAAGTGCTGAGGATTTCTATGTATTTGTGGAGCTGCTCGGAGGCACATCAGTTGTCTGATACTCTAGTAAGTAGTCTTGCAGAGCTTGGGCTGGCTAAGAGCTTCTTGGCATCTCTCTTGACTTCTCCAGGTGATGGTGTGGATCCATGGTGGTGGGCTGGTTGCAGGCATGGCATCCATGTATGATGGATCCACTCTGGCCGCCATTGAAGATGTGGTGGTGGTCAATATCCAGTATCGCCTGGGTGTCCTGGGCTTTTTCAGGTGAGCCTAGGACTGACTGAGCTGAGCAGAATCATCTAAGAACCTAGACAGCCTTTTGATCCATGTCCCGTCCACTTCTCAGCACTGGAGACCAGCATGCCAGAGGCAACTGGGGCTACCTGGACCAAGTGGCTGCCCTACACTGGGTCCAGCAGAACATCGCCCACTTTGGAGGCAACCCTGACCAGGTCACTATTTTTGGCGAGTCAGCAGGTGGCACAAGTGTGTCTTCACTTGTTGTGTCCCCCATGTCCAAAGGACTCTTCCATGGAGCCATCATGGAGAGTGGAGTGGCCCTGCTGCCTGAACTTATCTCTGACACCCATGAGATGGTCTACTCTGTAAGTACCCTCAACCATCATAGCCCTAGTCTTCTCCCTCAGCCTTCATGGTCTGGTACTCTGGTCTTCTGTTCAGTGGGGAAAACAATAATCAGGAAAACAGTTTCTTTCCAGTAATTTTGATACTGGATGACTAGGCTATCTCACCAGCAAATTGCTCCTAGCAGCTTCTATCACTGACAAAAAAAAAAGCAAACAAACAAAAAAAGTTTATGTGCTTTGGGAGATGGCTCTGTGGGTTTTTAAACATGCATGGAGTGCAAGCCTGAGGACCTAAGTTTAATCCCCAGAACCCACAAAAGGCTGGGGATAGTAGCATGTATCTGTAATTCCAATGTTCCTGTAGTCAGGTGGGAGGCAGAAACACAGGAATCCCTGGATATTCACAGAGAAGCTTAGCTAGTGTAGGAGCAGTAAAACAAGAAGACCACCTGTCTCAAATAAGTAGACTTCTGTGAAGAAAGGAGACTTTGTTCTCGATCATTCACATACAAACATTGGGACACTTAGTCCTTCTCTCATACATGAAACACAGAAAGATGGGTGGAGTAAACAGAACTAACCTAAGCAAACAACAACAACAAAAACAAATATGCAAATAGAAAGGATATTGCTTGCTGGCTGTCATCTTTGAGAAATAGGACAAAGGGAAAAATTTATATTTATTCCAATCCACACACAACACACACTATAGTGTGGTATTTAGCATCAAGTTGGAGTTGAAAAAAATTTTCTCTGCACTTGTTCCCTTTACAGACGGTGGCCAACCTGTCTGGATGTGAGGCCATAGACTCAGAGGCTCTTGTGCACTGTCTGAGAGGCAAGAGTGAAGCAGAGATTCTGATCATTAATAAGGTAGGTAGAACTGTGTGTCTTGGAAGATCTAGTCAGACTTCGTGTCCTTTAACTCTGTGTATAATATGAACACCAAGATAGGCTAAACCAAGTGTAGATTCTCTTCCAGAGTGAGCTTAGCACCCTGAGGCTAGTAAAAAATGAGAAAATGGTTAAGAAATGAGAAAATGGTGGTGGTAACTCATTGGATCAGGATATGTATTTTATTGACCTTCAGCATTAACTTTTAATGCCCCTCAGGTCTTCAAGACCATCCCTGCTGTGGTGGATGGGGTGTTCTTTCCCAGGCATCCCAAAGAGTTGTTGGCATCTGTGGATTTTCACCCTGTCCCCAGCATCATTGGTGTCAACAATGATGAGTATGGTTGGACCATTCCCAAGGTAAGACTCAGTTCCAGTCCTCTGGGAGATGCAGACTCATATGTTAAGCAGTAGGAACTCAATACATCTCTAATCCAAGTCCATCAGATCCCACACTTCTGCTTCCCAGGTCATGGGCACTGCTCAGACAATAAAGGAAATAACCAGAGAGAACCTGCAGGATGTTCTGAAGAACACAGCAGCACAAATGGTGAGATACCTCTGGTCTTATCCAAATAGAGAGGTCCCTTATATCTCCTTCTCAGACAGCATCCCTATTAATGAAGGTCAGTATATATGTGTGATTCTGTGTGGGGTGACCTCAGACCATGAAGCTCTTTGCCTATGCCCTATCTCATCACAGGCCCCATTCTCCTCATACCAAAGGATGTTGCCTACCTAACCAACAACATGCCTAACCTCATTCTTCCTGATCTCCTTGGTGTAGATGCTGCCTCCTGAGTGTGGTGACCTGCTAATGGAAGAGTACATGGGGGACACTGAGGATCCCCAAGCCCTCCAAATACAGTTTACAGAGATGATGGGAGACTTCGGGTTTGTGATCCCTGCACTCCAAGTAGCTCATTTTCAGTGTGAGTATGTCTGTAACAAGGCTTAGGGGAGCAACTCAGAGATATAGGTCACTGGTAAGCACTGTAGAGCAGTGTGGTATCCAGGTCTAGTGTCTAGTTAAAGAGAGTGTCATCTTAGAATAGAGGAGAAAATGGGTTGCTGGTTATCTATTGACTTGACATAACCATTCAGCTGGGAAGGTCATGAGCACTGTTTTGTCATGGGCTTTACAACAGCTAGTGCCCCAGCTTGGAACTTCCTCTCCTCTTTAACGTTTATGATTCCAGGTACCTTTAGATCAATGTACCTTGTCACCAAATATGTATCAGAAAAACTCCAGGTGAGGGATCAATAAATCACTCGTTGTCCCCACCTCCAGGTTCCCACAACCCTGTCTACTTCTATGAGTTCCAACATCAGCCCAGCTTTCTCAAGAATCTCAGGCCACCCCACGTGAAGGCTGACCATGCTGATGAGGTTCCTTTTGTTTTGGGGTCCTACTTCTTTGGCATGAAACGTGAGTTTTTCTTATTCTCCTTGATCTGACTGAGGTCTCAGATGACACCTCAGGGACTCCTGAGCTCTTAGTTCATTTGAGGAAAACTAGGTTCTGGGAGATGATAGAATCAAATGTGTACCAGATTATATCCTAAAAATCAGACCAAGATTAGAATCTGGACCTGTCCCAGTCTAGACTGTGATGGAGATGACAGCACATTTGGGGCATGAAATTAATTAGAAACATGTGTGGATGTTGGGTATTGTATAGTAAAAGAAGGGAGGTAATAAACCTGATAGTTACAGTTCTGACAGCAGCTGGGATTGTGAGTGTGAGGCATGATTTGGCAGTTGAGTGTGGTGTCATGGACTTCAATATTTATTTTTCCTATGGCTCCAGTTGACCTCACTGAGGAGGAAGATCTACTGAACAGGAGGATGATGAAGTACTGGGCCAACTTTGCAAGATATGGGTGAGAACACATCTCTCTCTCAACCTTCCCTAATGGGTTATAGGGATATGTGAGTCCCTATAGGTCTCCCTTTGGGGTGGTTGTCTCTTTAGCATTCCCGGATCTTCCATCATATTATAGTTTCTTCTCTACTGGATAGCACATTTATACATACACTTTGTAGGTGTCAGTTACTGGTCATCTCACAGTGACCTGGCTCATGAGCCATAGTGTACAGTTCTTTAGATTTTGCCTCTTAGATGTAGACATAAAACAGGTCAAGTAGTCTTCCCTCACATGAAGCAGAAACTAGTGGGTGACACTTGTATCCTTACATCAGAACACTTATCCCATCAGCCCCATTAAACACCAGCCTAATTGTTCCACTGTCATGACCCAAATCAGGGGGTCAGACTTTGGATCAGAGTGACCTGACCCTTTCCCACTGGCTGGCATATCCACAGGAACCCCAACAGTGAGGGTCTACCCTACTGGCCCATGTTGGACCATGATGAGCAGTACCTGCAGCTGAACATCAATCCTGCTGTGGGCCAAGCCTTGAAGGCCAGAAGACTGCAGTTCTGGACCAAGACTCTGCCCCAGAAGATCCAGGAGCTAAAGAAGTCTCAGAACATGCACAATGAGTTCTAGTGCCCTGTGTGAGGAATGGTGTGTGGGCTTGGCTGCTGAAGGGTGTTTGGCTGTAATCTCAGGCTCTGCCCCAGTTCTCTCTCCAGACCTCGCCCTCTAAGAGAACTGCCAGAGGGCCCAGTTCTGCATTTTCTGTGATGGCCCCTGCTTCTCCCCTAAGGCTGCAAGCTGCTCAGGACCCTGCCTACCATGATGGGACATGGGCCCAGCTTGTGTAGGATTCGTCATCACCCCACGCAGTGCCTGCAGGATATTTGGGACCCCTCCTTCAGTGTGGCCATGTTGTTTCTCTTGCTCCCTTCCCATGCCTCACCTCTGGGGCCTGGAAAGGTCACCGGGTGTTCTTTGCCCAATAAACTTGGCCTTTTACTATGAATTCGGCTTGATCTGGCTTACTGAGTCGGCAGAGAAGCCTTTTAATGGGATACAAATACCTTTCATCTTGGTGCTTTGGGCGAGAAGACTAATGCTTTCCCTGCCGGTTCCCCTGCCACACAGGAAGCCATTCTTTTTTTTTTTTTTTTATCTCCCCTCTACCAGACTGGATCAACTCTTGGACTTTGGTAAGCCATCCATTTCATAGCCAAAGGCCTCTTCGGAGTCAAGACCTCTTCTGGGTCAAAGACATGGCCACGCTGGGCAACTGGGACCTGTTTCAGGACCATGGAACAGAGACCATCTCTGTTAAGTGGGGTCCTTTGTGAAGGAGTGGTTCTCACAGTATAGAATGTACAACAATAGTTCCTATGAAATAACCACCAGTTCTTAATATCATTATACTGAGACAGTCCACACACTCAGCTATTTATATGACAAGTAGTGAGTGACATATTTTTAAGGAGATCTGGACCTGTCCAATAGATCCTCTAGCCTGAGACTCTGTGTGTGTGTGTGTGTGTGTGTGTGTGTGTGTGTGTGTGTGTGTGTGGTGTGGTGTGTGTTGGAGTCTGTTGAAGTTTCTCCCCCACCCCAGGGCCTGGAGATACTATGAGGTTCATGTCTACATTTTCCTGACATCTATGAATATGTTTGACTGTGAGGTGTGTCCTTGAAGTCGGATGGGAGCATCAGAAGGTCCAGAAATGTCCAGGAGTAGAGCATCCTATCCCAGTCTCCCCGAGTACCTGTCCATGTATGGAAGGCTATTTCTAACTTTCACAGATCCCCCTGAACTCTTTGGTTCCTTGTGACACAATCATTCTCCTTCATCTCCCACATTATTAAATTATTCTGAATTTATTGTTGGCCCTAAAGTTTTTCTGTGTCCTCTATTAAAAACTTTTACTTACACTTTATGCCATCATACAAAGGTGAAAAAATGTGCTCAGTCTGTCTCTGTGCTCCCTTAAAGCATTTCTCTCTGTCATTAAAGGGCTCTGTCCCTGTTCCACCACTGGAAGCATTGCCTGGTTACAGAAAATGACCAGTTCAGGCTCCATATCCTCTGTTACCAGGAGTCTTCACTAGGGTCACACTCATAGATTCTGGGGAGTTTCCACTGCAATAAGTTTCCACATTTCCTCCCAAGCCTCTAAATTCCAGGCATCTCTCCTAGTAACCTCTCCTTCTGTCCCTCCCAGCCATGTCTGATCCTTTCTGTTTCCAACCCCACACACTTCCAGTCCACCCGCAAAATCTTTTCTATTTCCCCTTCCCAGGGAGATCCATGCATCCCTCTTGAGCCCTCCTTGTTACTTAGTTACTCTGGGTCTGCGGATTGTAGCATGGTTATCCTTTACTTAACAGCTAATATCCACTTATCAGTGAGTACATGCCATGTTTGTCTTTTCCTTCTGGATTACCTCACTCAGGATAATTTTTTTCTAGTTCCATCCATTTCCTGGCAAATTTCATGATGTCGTTTTTTTTTTTCTAACAGCTGGGTCATACTGCATTGTTAAATGTACCACATTTTCTTTATCCATTCTTCAACAGAAGGACATCTAGGCTGTTTCTAGTATCTGGATATTATGAATAAAGCCTCTATGAACATGGTTGAGCAAGAGTCCTTCTGGTAGTGTAGAGGATCCTTTGGATATATGCCCAAGAGTGGAATAGCTAGGTATTGAGGTATATTGATTCCCAATTTTCTAAGGGACCATCATATGGACCTACAATTTGATCTTCATGCAACATGTGCTGGGGAAATGGTGGTCCATAACGTGTGCAAGTGGCCAAGCAATAACTGATCTAACTTGAGGCCCATGCCAGGAGAAGGAGCCCAAACATGACACTACCTGGATACAATGGGAGGTTGGATAGCCCAGAGACCTAGAATAGAAGCAAACACAACTAGCAAAAAAAAGTTAATTAAATAATTCCTAATGATATTCAGTCATACTCATAGATCAGTGCCTAACCCAATCATCATCAGAGAGGTTTCATCCACAAGCTGGTGGGAGCATTTGCAGAGACTCACAGCCAAACATTAGGCAGAGCTCGGGAATTCCTGCCTAAGAAGGGGAGGAGGGATTGTAGGAGCCAGAGGGGTAAAGAACACCACAAGAACATGGGCCACGGAACCAAATAAGCAGGGCTCATAGGGGCTCAGAGACAGAGCCTGCATGGGTCTGAGCTAGGTCTTCTGCATATAAATTATGGTTTTGTAACTTTGTTTTCTTGTGGGACTCCTAACAGTGAGAGTGAGGAGGGTCTCTGACCCTCTTGCCTGTTCTTGGGACCCTTTCCTCCCACGGGGTTGTCTCATCCAGCCTTGATCTGAGGGATTGTGCCTAGTCTTATTGCAACTTGTTATGCCTTGTTAGGTTGATATCCCTGCAAGTCCTGCTCTTTTCTGAAGAGAAATGGAGGAGGAGTGGATGTGGGGCACAGGGAGAATGGGGTCTACTGAGAGGAGTAGAGGCAGGGGAAACTGAGGTCAGGATGTAATATATGAGAGAAGAATTAAAAGAGGGGCTGTGTCCCTCCTTCTTTTAATCCTGATCCTCCCTGTTCT
>CABHPR010147066.1:0-29271 GCA_902168415.1 Peromyscus melanophrys
CTTGGTGTCTTATGTTGTCAAAATTTCCCTTAAATATAATTTAATTGGAACTTGTTTGGGGCTAAAACAGCATATAATATTGAAGAGGAGGCAGCAAATTAAACACTAGATTTTAGTTTTTAGTTAAGAGATATGTCAATGCCTATTGGGCATTTAAATTTTCAGTTTATTTCTTTACCCTTTATTATTTTTTTAAAAAAATTTTATCCCCAGGTATGTTGGTCTGTCTCCTTGGGTATTTTATGTTATAGGCGTTTCCTCTCTGTTCTAGTTCTCTGCTTTTAAATTGTGCCTAAAACAGCATCTTGAAAATGTTGCATTTACAACGTTGTTTTCTCTAACATTTATTTTGGGGCTTGTTATACTTTTTAAGCTGTTTATGAAAACGCTTCAGTTTCTTACTTTTTTTGTCCCTAATTTTTAAATTGTGTGTGTGTGTGTGTACATGTGTCATAGTGTGCTTATGACTGTTAGGACAACTTGCAGGAGTCTCTTCTCTCCTTACACCATGTAGATCCCAGGGATTGACTTCAGGCTGTCAGGCTTCGTAACATATGCTTTATAAGGCTGAGCCATCTCATAACCCCTCATCTACTGTTTTTAGAGTAGAAAATTGACTTCAACCCAAAGGGCAGCTAGGCATGGATAAGTGCCATCATGCCTCTAGCACTGAGGAAGGAGATGAAGGCAGAGAAGGTCAGGAGTTTGAGGCTAGCTTCAGCTACCTAGCAAATCTGTGACATGAGACTCTGAAGAAGCAAAGGAGCAAATAACAATGATTATAAAATTCCCAGTGGTTAAGTTGGAATATTGTGGCAGTTTATCTGTCTCTTGTACTCTTTGAGGAATGATACAGTAGGGTGTATATTCATGTGACTTAAAAGATAGTTGTCACAGAAATATGTGCATGTGATTTAGCAGTTGTCATCCCTGGTCTGCCTGGAGTGGTAGCTAGCATGGCATGGTCTTATCCTCCTCGTGTGTTCTTGAAGGTAAGATGACTTAGGTCCCCCAAATCATTGGATATAGGGAAATGTATAAACAGTGTCTTTTTAACTCGGGTTTTTACAAGAGGTGCTCCCCCCCCCCCCAAAGATAAAATTTTAACTTAAAAATAAGCAATGTATTATTTTGTTGTTTTAGATATTATACACAGTTAGAAGGTGGAAGAGTTCCTGTCTATGCGGTTGTTTTTCAAGAACCTGAGAATGATCCTCGTAATTGCTGTTACTTGTGGGCTGTTCAGTCCACACAAGATAGGTTAGTATGCCTATGGTTTTTAAAATACATGTCATTAAGGCTGAGGATGTAGTGGTAAAGGAGTCAAACTGGAACAGTTTGTTTCTTGTGAAAAGTTTGAATTCTGTTACCACTGCCGGGTGTTGTGATGGCACCACACCTCGTGCTGTGTGTGCATTGTACCCGAATCCTTTGGTGCCTTGCTTCATGTCCTTGTTGTAAAGCCCTCTTTCTTGTGTGGGGCTTGATCCTCATGGGTAAGAGTGTGGAGGAAAAAAGAACACAGCTCTGAAGGGATGCGCTCTGTAGCTGCCATGGGATGATTCTGTTCATACTCTCATTGGCCAAGACTTGCAAAGGAAGGTAGGAAATGCAGTTGATATTCTTAGGCAACCGTATATATAACTAAAATATACTTACTGAAAGAGGAATATCTGGGAAAGAATATTAGGTAAAAAAAAAAAAAAAAAAGGTAGACTATGCCGCATAATGCATTAATTACATTTTGTACAAACAAGAAAAATAATCTGTTCTATATAATTGCAGTTTGTCACATGTAAAAAATTGGAAAGATAAGAGGCAAGCTCCATGTTTTAGTGTCTCGGGTAATTTTTCTTTCAGTGAAGGGGATGTTTTGAGTTTGCATCTGCTTCAGCTGGCCTTTGGTGATAGAAAATGCTTGGCATCAGGGCAAATCTTATATGAGGTAAGTGGCTAATGAAATGTTACCATTTTGGGGTTTTTGTTTTGTTTTGTTTTGTTTTACGTACTTTGCTTTATCATACTGAAGTTTCTTATTCAAATTAAAATTGTGTTCATCACATGATAGAAGAAATATTAGGTTAGTGAGCATGAGCTTCCTCATACTTTTCACCTCTTCTGCCATTGCAGTGCTCTAAATTTTTCCGGGTGTTTTCCCCCGTAATAGAGAGACTGGACGAGATTCGTGTTTGTGACCTAACTGTAATTCCCAGGAGAAATGCTCCTAACTTAGTTCTAACGTATCAAACAGTACACGCTAGGGGTATGCGTCAGAATGCTCAGGTGACTGCTTGTTTTTCTAACCAGATTTCTAAAATTAAAGAAGAAGAAGAATGTTACTAATAGCTACATTTCCAACTCTAGAACAGGCTTTCAGAATTTAGAGTTTAGCGATCTAGGTGGGTTTTAGGGGATCTATGAAAGCTAATGATTATAAAATTATAAATAGTGATCCCGTCTCAAGGAAAAGAAAAGAAAAAAAAAGAGGAAGGGGGGTTTATTAAAAACTGTTCTTGTTTATTGAGCAAAAGTTTCTTTTTTAATTAAGAATTAATATTCAATCTGTTGAGGCAAGACAAGTTCTAGGACAGCCAAGGCTACGTAGAGACCTTGTCTCAAAACAAAATGGAAAAAAAAAATAAATAAAGTCGTATTCTTAAGAATTTATATGAGAACACTGAAATTGATTGGCTGGTCTAGGGTATTTTATACTCTAGCTTCTAGTGCATGAGTGCTCCCATGTTTTAAACAGCTTTACAACAGTATTGGTGATTATTTTTGAGAGTGTAAATCTAACTTAGTATTTGCGTTTATAGTTGTGTATATAATTTTACAACCTTTGGAGTGATTAGTTCTGTTAAAGCTTTTGTGTGGAAAAACTTTTAAGCATGGAAATACTTAATTTTAGAGCACTTTTACTTAGATGTTAAAATTTGTGCTTATTTTATGTTGCAGGGATTAGAATACTGTGAAGAAAGATACACACTGGATCTAGCGGGTGGCATGTTCCCCTTAAGAGGACAGACCAGTAATACTAAACTGTTGGGGTGCCAGAGTATAGAGAGATTCCCATCTCATGGTGACAGGGAAGAAAGTATGAGAGAAGGTTGGTTCAAAGTACTCTTAACTATTCTGTGTGATGACTTAGACAGGTTTCTAGAACTTGAAGGTTCTGATTATATCATTTTTTAGGCTTTTAGATCTTTCTTGCTTTCTGGATTGCTTTACAGAACTGAAGAATGAAAGATCCTTGTGTTTGACTCTAATTCAACACAAAGATGGTCTCCATTTTAATTAGTGTTTCCGAGTCCTGCCTCTCCTTGTGTAGATAAGATGATACTCTATTCCTTTTACTAGAACTACAGCAGAATGTCACAGTCCATTCAGTTCTGGAGATGCCTCAGGCAGGGCCTTTGGCTCTTCATGTATCTAGATCCTTTATTTTAGTGAGTTCGTTCATCCCAGAGATGCCCTGTGTGAGCCTGTTTCTACATCCAAATGAACATGTCAGAAACTTAACACACCGTCTCTTCATCTCTGTCTACATCTTCCTTCCTCTTTGAGTTGCCATTAGTGGTATCTGAGGTTTTTACTTTTTTCTTCCTGTTGAGGCTCTTTCTGGTGCTGTTCCACTGCCACAGTCTAGGTATTGGTTTTGCCTTTACCATATGGCTAGACCTGTCTTTCTCAACTAAGTTCCTCTAAAGAATTAAACCTCAGTACTTAAGGACATCCATTTTGAGCTGGGTGGTGGTGGTGGCGGCAGCGCACGCCTTTAATCCCAGCACTTGGGAGGCAGAGCCAGGCGGATCTCTGTGAGTTCGAGGCCAGCCTGGTCTACAGAGCGAGCTCCAGAACAGGCACCAAAACAACACAGAGAAACCCTGTCTCGAAAAACCAAAAAGGAAAAATAAAAGCGTGCGCTGCCGCCAGACATCCGTTTTCAGTATTGGATTAACTTCTGTGGTAGCTCTGTACCATCCTTGGGGGAATTTTCTTTGAAATCACTTTGTATTTTCTACTTTGGTGTCTCTAAAGTCACTGAAGTATTAACTGAAGCAAAGAGCCTTCTGATGAGAGCTTCCTAATAGCTAAAGAGGAACATCAAGGCATAAGTGAGACTCAAATGATAGGTTTTTGATAAGTCTATTGAAAAATGAATTAAATGTTACTGTGATTCTGTTGTGGTTGTACTTTTAGATTCTTTATTCTGTTTCTGAAAAATTATTGGTTTTTTTTTGTTTGTTTGCAGCTCTATCCCCTGATACTAGTGTTTCTGTCTTTACCTGGCAAGTGAATATATATGGACAGGGAAAGCCTTCTGTGTACTTAGGACTTTTTGACATAAATCGGTGGTATCATGCACAGATGCCAGATTCACTAAGGTATGGTTACTGTGTTTTCTCACCCCCTCTCCCTCAGATATTGTTATGCATAACTGATCAATGTCTCAATACTTCTTAACTTTTCTTTTAGATCAGGAGAATCTCTACATAATTGCTCTTACTTTGCGTTGTGGTCATTGGATTCAGTTGTAAGTAGGACTTCTCCACATCACATCTTGGACATACTAGTACATGAGAGAAGTTTGAATCGAGGGGTTTCTCCTTCATACCCACCTCCAGAGCAGTTTTTTAACCCAAGTACTTTTAATTTTGGTATGTATTTTCATGATACTTTGAGGGAAATAATGTATAAATGAAGTTGTCAGTTGTATGTTGGTTTAGTTTCTATGGTGTCTTCTGTTCATATCTCACTGACATTTAACTTAGATAACTTCTTTAATACACGTATTTACATGTACATGAGAAATTTAGTATGTGTTTGTAAGTTAATACTATTTCAAATCTTTTAGAATATGTCAGTTAATAAGTTGGTAATAAAATTTGTCACTGTATCAGAAGAAAATATCTGAAGAGGTTTGCTTAAGAATTTATTCTTGCTGGGTGTGGTGGCACATGCCTTTAATCCCAGCACAGGCAGAGGTAGGAGGATCTCTTGAGAGTTTAAGACCAGCCTCGTTTACATAGAGTTCCAGGTTGGCCAGGAGTACACAGTGATGAGACCTGGTCTGTCGGCCTGTCTGTCTGTCTGTCTATCTATCTATCGTGTCTGGGCGGTGGTGGTGCGTACCTTTAATCCCAGCACTTGGGAGGCAGAAGCAGGCAGATCTCTGTGAGTTCAAGGCCAGCCTGGACTACAGAGTGAGTTCCAGGAAAGGCTCCAAAGCTACACAGAGAAACTCTGTCTCGAGAGAGAGGGGGGGGGGGGGGGGGAGAATGGTGATTTATTCTATATAATAATTTGGTTACCTGCAGTAAACATTTAATTTGAATTTTAAAATCTGTTTTTCTTTTTAAGATGCCACTTGTTTGTTAAACTCTGGAGTTATCCATGTAACTTGTGCTGGATTTCAGAAGGAGGTATGTATGAATTAACAACATGCAGAGTGTGTGGTATTAAGCTGAAGTTGCATATTAAAATGCACATGATTTCATGTATTTAAACTTTCATGGTTTTTATATAATAGTTTCTGCTAGGTTTATGAGTTTAGTGTCTTAATACCTTAGTTTTAATGACAGTTTGCTAGAAGAGGCATTGAAGTTTTAGGAGCTTTGTGTGAATGTTATCTACTTGAATGCCAAGTAAGTGAATAGGCCTTATCACATCTGGGTGGTTTCTTAGGAGACAGGGTCTCACAGTGTTTTGATGGCTGTTCTGGAGCTCACAGGTCCATCTGCTCTGCCTCCAAGTGCTGGGAATAAAGACTACACCCCAACTGTGGCTCATCCTTTGTGTGGTGGTGACCTGGGGAGGGCTTCTCCTTGGCTCTTCTCAGAAATAATACCAAGCTGACATCGGAATGATGCAAAAAGTAGTTTCTAGGTAATGTGATGTTCAGATGTAGTAGTCAGCTACAAGTAAATAGTTACTGTGACTTAGCTGCCTGAGTGATACGACTCACGGTAAAGAAACATTTCTTGAGACTCTGTAAAGCCCCTTATGATCCTGCAGTTCAATCGGTCTTCCGTGATTTCCATAGGTGTTTTTAAGTGTTACTCCAATATTAACTAAAGTATTTCTTAGATTGGATTGGAATTGATTATTGGTTGATGTTGGACTAATTTCTCTATTACAGACTTTGACATTTTTAAAGAAATCAGGACCATCTCTCAATGAAGTCATTCCTGATAGTTATAATCGATGTCTTGTTGCTGGCCTTCTCTCACCAAGACTTATTGACATTCAGCCTTCCAGTTTAAGTCAAGTGAGATACTTAACTATATTCTTTCTTTCTTTTGAATTGCATGTTCTCTGTTGCAATCTAAATTATAAATCTATTACATGTGTTTTGCAAAAGAGGATAATATGGTACTATCATTATGTATCCTCATGCTGTTGATCATGCTTGGGATTTGGCCTCCAAGTCACCTAACTTGGCTAGAGAAATGGCTAGCAGTTAAGAGTACTTGTTGCTCTTACAGAGGACCCAGGTTCAGTTCCCAGGATCCATAGGGTGGCTTACAACCATCTGTAACAACAGTTCCAGGGGACCTGGTGCCTTCTTTTGACTGCTGCAGGCATCATGCATACACACATGGTGCACATCTATACATGTAGGCAAAACCCCCTTTTTTTAAAAAAAAAGTCACACATAGAGGTGGGCCTGTCAGTGTGAGCATGTGTCCTAGCTATTGCGGCAGCAAGACCACAAGTTTAAAGTCAGGCTGGGCCACAGCATGTATTCAAGGCTTGCTTGTCCAGTTTAGTGGTTTTAAAATAAAAAGAGGACTGAGTTTATATAGCTCAGTGGTAGAGTGCTTGCCTCACATGCCCTGGGCTCCAGTTTCAGTCCCAATACCATCAATAAAAGTTAAAACAGACAGCTTAGGATCCCCTTAGCTGTCTAGTCAGCTTCGTCAAACATGCCCTGCAAGTCTTCTGAGTGAGATCTTCCCACCTCCTTACCGAGGCTGGTTATTACTGTCATTTGCTTTTCTCAGTGGTTTGTTTGTCCAGTTTCCCTCAAACGTGTGATCCTCCTACCGCAGCCTCCTGAGTGAGTGCTGGGATTCTAGGCGTGTGATTTATTGTCTCTCTGCCTTTAGCCAAACTAGGGAGTCCTAACTCCTCCAGCCTTTGACTGCTTGTTATTTCATACTGTCTTTCTCTTTAACACGGTTTAGGAAGAACAGTTAGAAGCTGTATTGTCAGCAGCAGTTCAGACAAGTTCCCTGGGACTCTTGACTGGCTCCATCAGAACGTGGATAACAGAAGGTAACAGTTGGACTTTATTTTTAAAATTACAGTTCGTAGTTTCACTTTTTGGCTAAACTTTTTTTTTAATGAGATAATTATAAATTCACATAAACTTGTATGACATAATAGAGTGAATCTGTATGCTTTATACCAGTTTTCTCCCCTGAGTGAGTAATGCAATCTAGCAAACCTCTTGTACAGTATCACATCCAAGATCCTGAGCAATGCCCTCCGTGTCTACCTCCTTGCCTGGTGCCTCAGCACTAATCTGCTCACTGCTGCTACAATTTTGTCGTTTCTCATAGTCTGAGTCATGCCCTGTATAACTTTTATATACTTTTTGCACTCAGCCAAATTCCCTGGAGATGCATTTACTGTGTAGTGTGTATCTCTTTTGTTCTTTACATGTGTATATGCACACATGCATACGTGTACTCTGCCCCAACCAGTTTGAAAGAAAGCATCCTGTTTCTTATTCATTTCAATTTTATTTAACTAAAAACAAATGATGCTTACTTATAAAAACTTTGTGATTACAGAATGAAGATTAACACCAATTGAGAACTTAGCAATGTTCCAGAAGTGTTTTATAGCTAGAGGGGTTTGGAGGAATACAGCATGTTTTGTGTTTTTTAGTTTTTTGGGGGGGTTGTTTCTAGACAGGGTTCTTCTGGGTAGCCCTAGCTGTCCTGGAACTTACTCTGAAGACCAGGCTAATCTTAAACTCAGATTTGAATACTTCTGACTCTGATTTAAATACTTCTGCCTCCTGAGTGCTGGAATTAAAGGCATGTGCCTCCATGCCTAGCATGTTTTAAGTCTTTTAATATTCCTTAATCTGGTGAAATTTCTAATTGAATTTCTTTTGGTTTTTTTGAGACAGGGTTTCTCTGTGTAGCTTTGCGCCTTTCCTGGATCTTGCTCTGTAGCCCAGGCTGGCCTGGAACTCAAAAAGATCCTCCTGCTTCTGCCTCCCGAGTGCTGGGATTAAAGGCATGCGCCACCACTGCCTGGCTGTTTTTTTGTTTTTGTTTTGTTTTTAAGATTGCTTTCCTATTTATTGATCTTCGTGATACCCACTCTCTATCCCTCCTCTACTTCATTAGGTTTTGTACCTTGGGCAGCATAGTTCATGCAATAAGGTGCACCAAGATACATTTGGTACAAGTTGATGTTAAATTCATGAACTTGGTTAAGGTGCTTCCTGCCTGGTTCCTCCTACAAAGAACTGATTTTCATTTTGGAGTTAGTAATCATTCTTTTTATTTTTTTCTTTTATAAATACAAATAAGAACAACCAAATTCTGCTGCTAATCTACGATTTGTTCTTGAGTGGACATGGAATAAGGTGGTTCTCACAAAAGAAGAATTTGACAGGCTTTGTAAGTATTAAGTCTAGATTCAGGACAAATTTTAATAGTTAAAAGCTAATCTTGATGAATGTGTTATTTACAGATAGACAAGGTGTCAGTAACCTAGGTTGTCATGACCTCACTATAGTCCAAGCTTGCTTTGAACTTGTGGTGAGCCTCCTCCTTCAGCCTCCAAGAGCTTGAATTACAGGCATGAGCACATCTAGCTCAGTAATAGTTTAGGAATGTAAAATCTAATTAAAGTCGTTGAAACAATTTTTAACAGAATCTTTTCACTGGCAACACATTAATTAATAAGCTACATTAGCACATCATCATAGCTGTGTGGCAAAAGATGATCCTGCCTTTACCTCCCAAGTGCTGGGATTACAGTTGTGTGCCTCCACACCTGGCTATCTGTAACTCAGCTGTTGTTGAAGTTTTAAATATTTTATGCTGGTTAATGGAGACATTGTAGCTTTCTTGTTGTTGTTTTTTTTAACCTCTTATGATAATTCAAATACAGATATAGTATTGTAAATTTACAAGAAGAAAATTAGAATTTCATTTAAGGGACTCAGAAATTAAGATAATTATTGTTTACATTAGCCACATGTTAAATATTGATGTGATTAAATGGTTTATTAAAGTAAATCCATATCTTACGACCCCTAATAGTTAGGAGGATAAGCTGTAGCCCTGCATTGAGTTTATAATCTTGCTTTGACTCTGGTTTTATATTTAAAGCACTTTCTAAGTTCCGTGACAGTCGCCAGTTCTAGCCTGTATTTTTAAAGCCTGCCATTCTCTAGAGTAATGGGACGTCCAGAAAAACGCACATGACTCTGACCTTGTGTTTTAACCTTGGCAGGTGCACCATTATTTGATGGTTCCTGTCGCTTCATCGACCCACAAACCACACAGTCTATCCAGCAGTGCCATTTGCTTCTCAGCAACCTCAACACAGTCTTAAGTTGTTTCGCAGTGGAAGCCCAGGGCATCACTGAAAGAGGTATGCGCTCTGTACAATAGAGTGTTTTACTAAATTCTACTTAATGTACTTAAAGTTCTTATTGGTGAGGCATTGTGTGAAGAGGAAATTATTTGTCCTACTTGGAATTTTTTTTTAATTATTTGTATGCTATAGTAAATGTGCATGCATATACGCCATATTGTGCAGATGTCACAGGACAACTCTGGTTGGTTCTTTCTGTCTATGTGTGTTCTCGGAATTGCACTTAGGTCTCATGGCTATTTTGATGAGCGTCTACTCATTGAGCCATCTTGCTGGCCTTAGAATTTACTACCAGTAGAATTTAAAATTTGAGGTTAACATGTATTTTTGTATTGAAAGAAGTGACTTTTTGTTTTGTTTTTGCTTTATTTTGCCATTTCAGCAAAGGAAAAAGTACCATTTCATTTTAAAGCCTAATTTGAACAATCTATTTTAATTACATTTTGCATGAAACAATTAATTGTAGTTTGTATAAAAATGCCTATTAGTTGCTGAGTTTCCTTCCTTCCTTCCTTCTTTCCTTCCTTCCTTTCTTTTTTAGCTGAAGATCGAACCCAGGGCCTTGCGCTTGCTAGGCAAGAGCTCTACCACTGAGCTAAATCCCCAACCCCAAGTTTTGTTAACATTTTAGAGATTTTCTTAACCTCACTTTGACTCAATGTATACTAAATATAAACTAAATTTTATATATGCACACTGTTGACTGTTTTGATTGTCATTTGTGGTTGATAAATTGAAAGTTACACAACCAATGTTGATTTTCTTTTTTTATAGGACTGGTGGACTTGAGCAATAAGCATATGGTTACCCAACTCATCTGTCAATATGCACAAATGGTTCTGTGGTTTTCTCATTCTGGGCTTTTACCTGAAGGCTTAGGTAAAGTATTTAATATATGAACGTGATTGAAATAGCCTAACTCCGTAATGTTAATTGTTCTGTTCTGAGCCTCCATATTGTGGTCGTCATTCTTCCTTACTTTGTATCTTCATTGCCTCACAGAGGCTCTGTGTATGTTCATTGGATTAGCATGTAAAATAAGAGCAAATTTGAGGAAACATGGCTTCTAAAATATCACTACCTATAACTTAGACCCATGGAGCCATGGTTTTGACAACCTCATTTACTGATGTTTAATGCTTTTGTTGTTGTTCTGTTTTGACCAAGGGTCTCACTGTATATCCCTGTCTGGTCGGAAACTCATGTAGACTAGGCTTGTCTCAATCGCAGAGTTTCACCTGACTCTGACTCTGCCTCTTCCCTATATGCTGGGACTAAAGGTGTACACTGACATGCCTGGCTTGTTGAATGTTCTCTTAATAGGATTATATATTTATTTTGTAAGTTTTGTTGGTTTCCTGTGACAGGTTCTTACTATTAGCCCTGGCTGTCCTGGAACTCAAATCTGTAGACCAGGCTGGCCTTGAACTCACAGAGATCCACCTGCCTCTGCCTTCTGAGTGCTGGGATTAAAGGTGTGTACCCCATGCTGGCATTAATATGGTTATTAATACTCGCCATCAATTAAATGGTTCTTATAATCTCATACTATAAATACTGAGAATTAGCAACTTCTTGAGAAATTCTCAGTACTGGCTTTTGTAGAGTGTATTTACAGCAAAGGCCTGACTTGTTTTTCTAGGAAGTAGAGCATATTGACTTTAAAGTTGCTCTGCTCACTGCACGTGTAATTGTTGGTCTCGTTCTTTTCCAGTTGGTTTGCATTCTGACTTGAATAAATGGTGAATGTTCTTCTTCAAACTCCTTTTTGTGCCACAGAGTAAAATGGCTAGGAGCACTTGTAGGCTGTTAAATCCCACCCAGCATCCTTGTGACAAACTCATGAGACATGGTTTTCCTTATTTGCACATTTATTTGTTGGTTAGATGTATTTTTTGTTTTTGTTTTATTTTTCAAGACAGAATTTCTGTGTAGCTTTTGGAGCCTGTCCTGGAACTCCCTCTGTAGACCAGGCTGGCCTCGAACTCACAGAGATCCACCTGGCTCTGCCTCCCGAGTGCTGGGATTAAAGTCATGTGCCACCATGCCTAGCTTTGTTAGATGTATTTAAATAAACCCTTAATACATATACTTCGTATATGGATTCAGTGTTTTTTGGTTATATTTAACCTATGCTCTTTCTCAAACTCCTTGTAGATCTGTTCCCCCCCCACACACCACCACAACGTTATACATACTTTTTTTTTGAGGGTGTGTTCTTGTATTGATTAAATTTTAGCAAGACTGGGCTGGACAGTAGTGACACAGGCCTTTAATCCCAGCACTCAGAAGGCAGAGGCAAGCAGATCTCTGAGTTCAAGGTTAGCCTGGTCTACAAAGCAAGTTCCAGGATGGCCAGGGTTACACAGAGAAAACCTGTCTTGAAAAATAAATAAGTAAATAAATTTTAGCAAGACTAAAAATTTATTGCATAATTAGAGTAAAATCAGTTGTTATAACCTAAATTTTGAGATGTTTTGGCACTATTACTAACTTTTTCCCCAACTTTAATAAAACCACCAGATGATGCTCTGCAGCTGTCAAGGCTACGCTACAACTACCCTGTTATTCAGAACTACTATACCAGTCGTCGGCAGAAGTGTGAGCGCTCACCCAGGTAGTGCAACCTGACTACAGTATTCACACTCAGACTGTAAAATGACCATTTGAACTTCTTCGTCAACTATTGTCGTGATTGACATTACTAGTTGGGTTGTTTGCTTTAACTTAATGTCTATACGTTTTTATTGAAAATAATTTTTTCCATACACTATATTCTGATTGTGACTCTGCCTCCCCCAACTCCTCCCAGATCTTCCCACCCACCCAAATCTATATCCTTTCTTGTTCTCTCTCATTAGAAAGCAAACAGGCATCTAAACAAAAATAAATAACAGCAAACCTGATCAGAACAAAAAAGAAATGGACAGAAAAACTTGGAGACAAAGAAAATCCCAAACATACGTTGACAAACACAGAAATCCCCTAAAAACACATAATCGGAAACTATAATATATAAGGAAAAGACAGTAGGACAAGAAGAAAATGCCCAGACAAAGCATTATGGGACAAAAATGACATTGAGTTTGTTTTGTGTTAGCCATCTACTGCTGGTAATATGCAAGTATTTGTGTATTACCAAAATCATAAAATTCCAGTAGCAGGACTCTCAGATATCTAACCCGGTCTCATGAAATGTCCCCCCACCCCACCCCACCTATGTATTCTTACCTCAGGGTATGGGGCCTTGTAGGTGATATGTATACATAGTGGCCCTCAACATTCCAACAAGAAAATCCTACAGCTGATAAACACTTTCAGCAGAGTAGCAGGATTCAAAATTAATACACAGAACTCAGTAGCCTTCCTTCGTACAGAGGACAAACAGACTGAGAATGAAATCAGGGAAGCAGTACCTTTCACAGTAGCCTCAAAGTAAAATCTCTTAGGGTACTAATCACACGTGTAAGACTTTTATAGTAAAAACTTCTAAGACATTGAAGAAAAATTGAAGATTCAGAAGCTAGAAAGGTCTCCCATGCTCACTGATTGGTAGGCTTGATATGAGACTGGCCACCAACCTAATGCCTGCACTTTTTAATTAGAGTGCACTATGATTCTTTTCTAAATAAAATGATAGTCATGTGGGCTCTGTCACAGGAGTTTGAAGAATCACTCTTCCACCCCCAGGAATCTTCTACACAGCGAAAACCTATCGGTTATTTTAACAGTTTTCAAAACTTTGATCTCTTTTTCCTTTTCTTATTTTTAGTAGTTTTCTCATAAAGGTAAAAGAAAAAAAATGAATAGTTAGGTGTTTTGAAATAAAACAGTTATGGTAGAAGAAACATTTGGACTCTGAATCCTGTCTCTGGACAGTCTTCTTCCTCCAGTTGACCAAGTAGCATTTAGGGCATGGCTTGCAAGCACTGACTCCAGATTTCTTGGGTTCAGTTCTCCTGAGAATGAGCTGTAATTCTCATGCACTGTGAATTTTGGAAACCAGTGCTTTAGCATAACTGTTCTAGGATAATGAACATGAACTTGGGAAATTGATTGGGTGTATGGTTTTAATATTCTTTATTCTCTTGAATCTTGAGGCAGTGACTCATGATTTTGAACTTAAAAAGTTGTATAGCCATTGTTTTGTAAGTACATGTCCTTTGGAAGGTTTGCTTTATTTGTAAGCTGTGATATAAATACAGAAGTTAAGCATGCAGGGCACTTTACTGTCTGACTCTTAGGACAGTTTCAATAAATAAAAACTGCTCTTGCTGTTGATAGGTGCGGGAATCAGCAATGGTGGTATCTGTATCACATTGGAAGTACTCAGTAATACATTTTTGAATAAGTAAATCAGGATTCAGCTCTGAGTTGGAACAGAAATATTTTTAGTACCTGGGACAAATAATTAGTTGAGAATGGTGAAAGATAGAACAGTCTCAGCCATCTTACTGGTTAAACCCCATTCTCTGCTAGCATGTAGTCTTCAATGGCTGCCTAGGTAATGACTGAATTTGAAGCAACTTGGGGGCTTTTCTGACCAGTGCTACAGTCTCACGATACTAAGGAAGTCTGCTTCTCACCTGTCGTTTGGTAATTGTATAGCTTTTGAGCATTTGATATCAATGATTATATTCACGCAGATAATCTGTAATGTTTCCCATATTGCAGAGGGAAGTGGAGCCATGATTGCTTGATGATTGACGGATTAGTTTCTCAACTAGGAGATCAGGTTGAGAAGTTGTGGAAACGGGATGAAGGAGGCACAGGAAAATACCCTCCTGCTAGCATCCATGTAGGTTACAGTAATATTTCAAGAGTCTGAGTGGAGGGAGGGGAGTTCATAACTGAATCTAGTTTTCATGCCTGACACAGCAGGCTAGAGAAAGTGGGACACCAAGAAAGGACTATAAAATGCACTGACATTTTTCTTTGTTTTCTAGGCACTACTCGACATATATTTATTGGACAACATTACTGAAACAAGCAAACATGCTATTGTATCCTTTAAACTTTGAATAACTATTTGTATATTACCAAAATCATAAAATTCCAGGAGCAAGTCTCTCAGATATCTAACTCAGTCTCATGAAATGTCCCCCCCCCACACACCTAAGTATATATTCCTAACTCAGAATCAGTTGGTCAGGCTCAGATGGCTGATGTTAAATGTAAAAGTTATAAAAAATAATTGTCTTAGGCTACTTATTCTTGGGGTGACCTTGCCTTTTACCAGAGTCTCAAATGTGTTCAGAAGCAGCTGCTCTGGGGCTGGCAGTTGGGGTGAGAGGAGTCCGTAGATGAGTGGTGGTGCACTTACCGCAGGGTTGAGGCCCTGGAATGAGCAAAGGTTACTAATACTGCTGGGGGCAAGCTGCTGTTCTCACTGGCGTTCATTTGTGTGCTGCAGATGAGAACACTGAAAGTTCACACACAGGGCTCAGTGCGTGAAGTGCTTCTTTCCTAAGCATGAGGACGACCTGAGTTCATGTCCCCAGCACCCACATAAAAGCCAGGGCAGTAGTGTGTGCCTGCGGTCCCAGTGTTAGGGGAGCAGAGACATGGATTTTAGGGCCTTGCTAGCCAACCAGTTGAGCCGAGTGATAAGATCCAGGTTCAGTGAGAGCTATCTGGTGAGTTATCTCCCTCTGTCTGACTTCTGGCCTCCATATATACCTGAGCATACTCATAAGCACATGGGTGCACGCAATCACACACCGTACACCCACACACAAAAAAGTTTTTAAAGTGAGCTTGATATAGCCTTAGCTATCATTTGAACCTTAATGGCTTTTTGTGACAGTGTTTTGTCCTAATGTCATTTTAGTCTAATATATTGTTTGTTCATAATTTATTAGATACTCGATGTGTTTGTTTAAACTGCCAGATTTTACCAAATAAGAGTTTGATCTATAGCTCTTAAATTACTGTTGGTTTGAATGAAAAGATACATTTTTGTTCAGTCTTGTTGTAGCACTAAATAAAGAGGACACATGAGGTTGGCACGGGACTACTTTTGCCTGTTTTTAATGAACTATGTTCATAGCTGGATATCCCTGGTAGCCTTGTGAACATGTTTTTAAAACCTTGATTCTATATTTTATTCCCTATTTTAAGTATATATGTAGGATTTTTTTTTCTGTTTATTGCCCTTAATCCTTTTTTTAAAAGACCATTTATTTGCTACTCGATATTATGTATTCCTTTCCAAACAAAATGGATACTCCCATCGAATCTTTTCCAACTGCCTTTGCTATTTCTTGGGGCCAAGTTAAGTTAGTTCAAGGATTTTGGCTGCTAGATCATAATGACTATGAGGTAAGTATTTCATTTGGAATATAAGCTTTTGTAAGGTAGTATACTGGAAAGATGTATAACTAGATTGATTTTTGACACAAGATGATGTTGTCTATTTCTAGAGGGAATAGCACTTTAACTAGTGCTCTCATCCAAGCAGCAAGAATACCATTTGATAATCTCAGGTTACTAGCTGTTTAAAGAAGGGATCGTACAGGTGGATGGTTGGGAATGGTGCAGCACTGAGTGTTGTGTTAAGGAGATGTATTTGGGTTTTGGTGTGAACCAAAGGAGATAGAATTTGTTAATGGGGCATGAAATTGGAATAGGAAGAATTTTACATACGAGGCCTCAAAGGTATGATGCCTTTGTTCTTCGAACTCTACCATAGATTAGCTCCTTTTAGCTTATATTAAGCTTTACTTAATTTTGATTTCTGTGATTTTTTTTTAATACTACTTGCCCTTTTTAAGGGCTAACTACTTTGTCTAAATACAAAGGACTGTATTTCTATTTAACACTTCATTTTTGCAGAATGGTTTAGATCTTCTGTTTCACCCAGTTACTGCAAAACCTGTGTCGTGGCAGCATTCAAAGATCATTGAAGCCTTTATGAGTCAGGGAGAGCACAAACAGGCTCTCCGGTATCTTCAGACAATGAAGCCAACAGTGTCCAGTAGCAGTGATGTCATCCTTCACCTCACTGTTCTGCTTTTTAATAGGTAAGTACATCCAGTGTCTTACCTCCTTGTGAAAGAACACAAAGCATTTTCCTAAACTGAAATAAAATTTACTTCGTCTAGGACCTGGTACACTGTGAGAAATGAATTGTTTCAAGTATTTCATAGTTGCACATGGAAATTACCTTTGAAATACTATAAGCAGGTGACTTTTCTATGTGTTCTATGGCTTTTTGAACCTTTGGTACTGATTTCAGATGCATGGTTGAGGCCTGGAACTTACTGCGACAAAACTCAAACAGAGTGAATATAGAAGAACTATTAAAGCACGCTTATGAAGTTTGTCAGGAGATGGGCTTAATGGAGGATTTACTGAAGCTGCCATTTACAGACACTGAACAGGTAATTAATCACCAGTCAGTGTAGACTTAAAGAAATTTAGGGTAAATTGATACTTTACACATCTCTTTTGTTCTTCCTAGGAATGTTTAGTGAAATTTTTACAATCCAGTACCAGTGTTCAGAATCAGGAATTCCTTCTAGTTCACCATTTACAGCGTGCCAATTATATTTCTGCCTTGAAACTAAACCAGACTCTGAAGAATAATCTGACGGTATGATTAAAGTTTTCTCATTGTATGAAACAAGAGAATGAGGAAAACTGAAACCTTTTTTACTTTTACAAGATCTTAGTTTAATGACCATTTGCTTTACATTGTCTTGAACTTGGATAATCCTCATTGATATGGTTAACATTGGGAACTGGGTGTTACTACTTACAGAATTCTGTGTGTGCCACTGTGTTCACTTAGAGAAAAGGAAGGAAAGAGTACTAGAGAGTAGGAGTTTAGAGACACAAAAGCTGGGATCAGTGGCACTGGGCTCTTTTAGGGGAGAACCCACACCACCCTGGAAGCTCAGCTTGTTTATTATATGCGTTAGACAAGGAGTTGGGGCTATTGCATACAGCTGAACAAGGAGGCTAGGTTATTCTGTACAGGTAAATGAGGAGGTACGGTTTATGGTATACAGCTGGATCAAGAAGACAGGTTTATTTAATCTTGGTAGAAGCAGTCTTCAGGCCATAAATATCCAGGGGAATAAAGCTACATTTCCTGTATATGCCTTTAACATTCACATGAACCAGAGGAAGCCTTTGCCTCTATGTGTGTGCAGTGGGGGTGTTTTCCATCTTCCCATGTGCCCGAGACTTTTGGTTCTTGACATGCCCATGGCCATGTAAACAACACATTCACTCAGAACTTAACACACTCAGGGCTTTCTCTGCTCCCCACATGAAGATACATGCAAAGGAGCGTAATTTTGTGTTAAGCTCCTTTTGTTTGTATTCATTGTGAAAAATCAAGGCTTGGGAGTGGATATTTGGAATGTATAGATATATACACAATTTTAAGGACGTTTATGAAGTCTGAGCTGGAAAAATGTGGATAGAAGGAAGATACTATAGGACATTCATAATTAAAATTTCAGTGATAAATATATAATAGTAGCATCTAACATATGAAGATTAAATTTTTGTTAATTATGTGTTCAATAGAGTGATCGTGACCCACGTTTGCGGGAGAGATCAGTGGCTCGAAATTCTATATTAGACCAGTATGGGAAAATTTTACCTAGAGTCCAGAGAAAATTAGCCGTTGAGCGAGCTAAGCCTTACCATCTATCAACATCATCAGTTTTTCAAGAAGGTAAGATTTCATTGCAAAATGCTTACACTCAGGCTAGAAAAGATACCGAATGATTCCCTTCCTGGAGTCACCACCATCATTTCCTTGTGTTGTAGTCATGTTACCTTTTTTTCTTTTATTAAAACCTTGTTAAGGATGCAACTGACTCCTGTATTCTTTATTTTTCAGTTTCGAGACCCAAACCATTATCAGCATTTCCAAAGAAAGCCTTAACGGGAACAGTGTTAACAAGATCTACTTTCATCAGTAATGTGTTGTCTAAAATTGGAGAGGTGTGGGCAAGCCATGAACCTAGAAATGGCATCTCACTTTACAATAGGTATTGTTTTTAATGACCTTTAAGTTGTACTTACTTTATGTGTGTGGTGGGGGGATAAGGCATGCAGCTCCCAGAGCCTGTGTGGAGGTCAGAGGAATATTTACAAGAGCTGATTGTTTCCTTCCACCATATTGGTCCTAGGGTTCAAACTCAGGGGGTCAGGTAAGTCCTGCTACATGTACTCTTCCCAGAACAGCAGCAATATTCGTCAGCAAGGCACCCTCACTGTTAGCGAGTTTATTATAGAATATAAAATATGAAATTTCTTTACGTTAGCTACTTTGTTAAAGGATTGTTTGGTCATTAAGTTTGTGTGTGTGTGTGTACGCGCGCGCGCGCGCTCACATGTTTGGAGATCATAGGACAACTTGTGGGAGTCAGTTCTCTCCACCTTGTGGGTTCTGGAGATTGAATTCAGACACTGGGACTGAGTTCTTCCAGCCCCATTTCACGTTTTCAAGTGACTATTATTATTTGTAAACTGCAGAGATGTACAAAGTAAAGAATGGAAGTCCTTTCTTCCATCTAATCTCATAGCATTTTTGCCAGTAACCCATATGGTACATAACTTAAAGTTGAATTTTTATTTTTCTGTAGTCCTAAAACAGAACAGCCATCTCTTGTGGTACATCCTTTCCCATATCCAGAACTTCCTGAGGCATTTGTTGGAACACCAATTTCAAAAACATCCCAGAGAATTTCTAGGTGAGACTTTATTGGATTGGATTGAAAAAACTGTAATTGTCTTAAGTTTTAACAGGTGCTATTTTAAATTCTTAAGTAAAATTTAAATACTTACAATTTGGACAAGAGTATAGTCATTTTAGGAAATTATAAATCAGCTTTTAGTATACTTAACATTCTGTTTACTTACCTCATGTGGCTTAGTAAAAATAAGCAAACCATATTGAAACCTTTAGGAAAACAATCTGTCAAATTTAGGTTTTTGTTGTTGTTGTTGTTGATCTCTAAAAGAATGTTGTTTCTGTAATTAGTTACTAAATCTTGGTGAAGATTTCTCCTGGGCTTTACTGAAGTATCTTTTGTTGCTTATTTGCAGTAATAACTTGATAGGGTTTCTCTGTTGTTTTGGTGCCTGTCCTGGATCTCGATCTGTAGACCAGGCTGGCCTCGAACTCACAGAGGATCCGCCTGGCTCTGCCTCCTGGGGGGCTGGGATTAAAGGCATGCACCTCCACCGCCCGGCTTACCTAAATAATTAATATTTAAGTCTTACGTAAAAAATGAAATTGTGATTAAGTATATATTTAAGACATAATCATTACTAACCATACTTTTTTTTTATTCTGAGTAATAATGCTTGAGTATTTTAAATTTTTAGTTGTGCTGTCAAAAATTACACTGATTTTATTAAAATTAAAATGAGATTTTTATACTAGCAATAAATTACCTGGCATGAGTTTATAACAAATAGTTGAAACAAAGATGTTTGTGGAGCTTTTATAAATGAATATATTTTGAAAGTTGGAAAGGACTACTTTTTAGACTAAATTTAGTTAGATGGTTTCCATTACCACATGATAGTTACCTGAAGTAAATGAAGTTGTAACTAATGTTCTCTGCCTTTTCCATTAGTTGTAATTGTCTCCAACAAGTCTTGGTCTCTATTAACTTAGCAGCGTAGTGTACCAGAAGGCAATAAGACCCTAATGAAGACCCAGCCAAAGGGTTTCAGGTCTCAAGTGTAATCAGAAGCTCATATTAACTCAGATGACAGAGATCCTATTAACTATAACTGTGCTTTCTCAGAAAAATTAATGCATTCCCCAGTCAGTCAACTCTGGCATTTTTGTAAGGGTTACCTTGCTGATTTCTGTTGTTTGTCTTGTTTATATATATTACTAGAAAGTCCATTCGCATTTGGAACATCAAAAAAACTTGAGGAAATCCCAAGACCTACTGTGATGTTTAGCATTTCTTTTATAACATTTCTCAATTAGAAATTTTTTTGGGGGAGGGGGGGGTTGAGACAGGGTTTCTCTGTGTAGCTTTTGCGTCTTTCCTGGATCTCGCTCTGTAGCCCAGGCTGGCCTCCAACTCCCAGAGATCCGCCTGCCTCTGCCTCCCAAGTGCTGGGATTAAAGGTGTGCGCCGCCGCCGCCACCTGGCTAATTAGAAATAATTTTAAAGTATAATTTTAGTCATCTATGTGTGTGGGGCACAGGTTTGGTTTCTGCCAATATTCCCCCACTGAGTAACAGTTTGGTGCCCCCTCTAATAGTGAGAAGTTGAACCAAAAGACTGTGGTTCCAAGGAAAACACATCAACCAGGATTTCTTACTTCTGGCAGCAGCAAAGCAGGTCACACTTATCTGAGCATTTTCAGCTGAGGTCACCCTTGCATTTTGGAGGAAGTAAATGATGCTGTTTTTTTGTTTTGGGATGTGTGTGTGTGTGTGTGTTTTCTAGACAGGGTTCTCCATGTAGCCCTCGCTATTCTAGAACTCAATCTGTAGATTTGTGTGTGTTTTCTAGACAGGGTTTCTCCATGTAGCTCTGGCTATTCTAGAACTCAAATCTGTAGATTAGGCTGGCCTTTAACTCACAGAGACCCACCTGCCTCTGCTTCCTAAGTGCTGGGATTAAAAGCATGTCCTCTACTGCTTGGTGATGATGCTGGTTTTATCACTAAACATTTTGACCATAAACTGAGGGTGGTGGTATATGCTTATAATCTTTGCACTTGGGAGGCAAAAGCAACAGGATCAGGAGTTAAGGCCATTCTTGGCTGCGCACGCGCGCGCACACACACACACACACACACTCTGTTCACTAAAACATAATGGGAAGAACCACCTGTACAAGTGGTCCACTAGATAACGTGACCTGAAGATGTTTCCTGGAGGTTGAAATTCCATGTAAAGGGAAGGTGGGTTACTGAAGTTTTTTGTTCTTAAATTGTTGGCTACAATTCCTAATTCCCTTTTGCTTTTGAAAGAACTTCAGACTTTTAAAACTAATGCTCTCATTTTTATTACATTACTATACCTGCCTAACATTGTTTACATGTTACGGTGTTAGGTAGTGAGCACACAAATATGAGTGATTGTTTTGAAACTAATAAAGAAGTTACTGAGTTTTTCTATTTAATTACAGATTACTGGACTTGGTTGTTCATCCTATCCCCCAACCTTCTCAGTGTTTGGAGTTTATTCACCAAAGTCCAACAAGATCTCCTTTATGTCTGCTATCCAGTTCATTGCCATTAAGTTCACAATTAAAAAGGCCACATCAGAATACCTCCAGGCCTTCAGAATTACTTTTACTTGAAACTCCTCCTGTAGTTAAGGTTAGTATTACCTGTCTGTTGTCCTGGGGAATTAGCATTTTTCAATTAGCACAGAGAAATTAAGCTGTTTACGGCATAACTACGGGTAGTCAAATGCGTTACTTTTCTTTCTTTTTTTGTTTTTTCTTCTTTTGTTTTTTTTTTTTTTTTTTTTTTTTTTGAGGGATTTTCGGTGTGTAGCCATGGCAGTGCTGGAACTCCTCTCTAGACCAGGCTGGCCTGGAACTCTCCCTCTGCCTCTCAAGTGCTGGGATTCAAGGTGTGCACCACCACCTGGCTATGCTTATATTTTCAAAGTACTATTTAGAGTATAATAAATCTGTACGTGAGTATCATAAAATGTCCTTTATAAAATGCTTTCAGGTTTTTGAGTGATATACACACATACTTTACTGCTGATAATCATGTTTATATTTTTTTCCCAAGTACTTTGGTTTTAGGCTTATTTTTACTTGCTTTTCTTTGAACTCCTGTTATAAGGTGATCTTGAAAAGGCTGTTCTTCCACCACACTTGCTAAATTACTAAGAGGGAAACAAACCCACACTTGGGATGACTGGTAATAATAATGGGCAAACACATTTTTTCATTTTCCAAGTATTTTTGCATATAGTCTTTTTTATTAGTTAAAAAGGAAAAAGTCAAGGCCTTTAGAAAGAATATTAAAAAAGTTCTAATTGAATCTTTTATTTTCCCACCAATCTGAAATAAAATTTTGTACTTGTTTTTTGAAGATAGAAATATATATGCCTTGAAATTACTGTCTGCGCTTGTGTGAATTACAAGCACTAATAATGGGATTCTCTTTGCTCTTCCTCGTAGAAAGCTAAATCTTTGGCTCTGTCGGCTACTTCTTCTGGATTTGCCGAGTTTACTCCCCCATCCATCCTCAGATCTGGTCTTCGAACAACACCTTTGGCATCTCCCTCTCTGTCACCTGGAAGATCCCTCACTCCACCTTTCAGACTTAAAGAAACCAGGATTTCATTCATGGAAGAAGGCATGAGCACACACTGGACTGAGAGAGTAAGTTTGAGTAACAGCACAGGGTTTGTTTGGTTTTGGTTTTTTTTGTTTGTTTTGTTTTTTTAATGCAATCTGTGGATAGTCTTAAAACTACAAAATAGTCCTGAAAAAAAAAAAAAACCTTCTAGAACATGGACTATGCCAATATATATCTTCTACAAGTAAAATAAAATGTGTGTGTGTGTGTTTGTGTGTGTGTGTGTGTGTGTGTGCGCGTGCGCGCGCGCGTGCGCACGCGCTTTACTATTATGCTATTAAAAGGCTGAGGAGCTGCGTATTTGGTGGCAGAAGTGGCGCTGGGCTACATAGACTTCCTAATGGTTTGGTTTTCATCCAATCTTGTTGCTTTCCTTGCCTAATTGCTTTATATATAGAAAGAGTGTCTGTGAAGTCCACTTCAATTAATAGTAATAGAAATTTACCCACTTGGTGATTTTTCATCATCTGTACTTTGTATTTTGTCTTAATTGCTGATACTGATTAGAGAAATGTAAACAGAAATTCACTTTTAGTTACACAACTAAAAAAATTTTATTTGAAACAAATGAATTGTAATTAAGAAAGTTAAAAAAAATACGAAGTGTGGAAAGGGTGGGTGTGGTTGGGATAGATAGCTGGGGACTCTGATGCTTTAATTTTCTTTTCATAATCCCAGGCTACAGATGACCGTAATGCAAAAGCATTTGTTAGTACATCTTTCCATAAATGTGAGCTCCCAACAGAAACTGAATGGATGAAGACCAGTGATAAAAACCTTTATTTCCCTCTGGATATCCCTATAAAGGGCCATCAGAAAGTGGTTGCAGGGTCGCTGGACACCCACTCCCGACGTCTGGAGAAACTGGATGTGAGCAAAGAAGACAGCATTGCTTCAACCAGATCAGACCAGACGTCCTTAGAATATCATGATGCACCGTCCCCAGAAGACTTGGAAGATGGTGTTTTTGTCTCCCCCAAGCCAGCAAGTGCTTCCACTGAAGTAACTACTAATTCGACTCTACAAACTGACAAGGGGAATATTAAAGATTTGTTTAATTCAGAAGGTACTCCTTCAGCTGTGGAGAAACAAATGGGTAGGAACTTTAAATAAATGCTCACAATTTCATAATAGAATATTTTCTACCATAGGAAAGCATCCAGGCTAAACAATTTTTTTTTTCTCACAATGTACTAGGTCTTAAACAAAGTAAATTTTATTTCAGCTTAGGAAAATGCCGTGTGTTCTTTCATAAGTAGCTAAGACATTTGATGACAAGAGAACTTGTATGTGCTACCTTTTTATTTAGCCCTGACAGTTGGAAAACAACAGTAGTAGTGTTTGAGGAAGGGACCTAACATGCTGTAGTCTGCCTTGAAGGTTTTCCAGTAACTATGAGAAGTAATAGTGCCAACTTCATACATACATGAGTACTGTAATTTTGATTCTGCTCTCTGCCCTCACCTCTGAAATAAGCACACAAGGGTCATAAGAGTCCTTAAAGTATGTGCTCTAGTAGAAAATCACCTTCCCCACCCTGCAGGGAGTGCTAGCTGTTGACTCTTGAGTGGTGAGTGCACTGGATATAGTACTTTCTGTATCTAGTAGATACACTGTAGTGGACGGACTCTGAAGACAGACACTTGGTTAATACTGTTCTGGGTTAGGGGCCAAGTGAACATCAGAAAGGGAGACTTGGCTTAGAATTGATAGATCAAATGCCTATTTTACAACATTAAAATTGGGGGGCAACTTTATGAAAGGTATTTCTTAATTCTATAAAACTAAATACATACAATAAAAATCTGGGGATGGATGTAGCTCAATTGATGGAGTGCTTGTCTAGTGTGCATCAAGCCCGGTTTCAATCACCAGCACCAAATTAAGCAGGCATAATAGTAGTAGAACTGGAATCTCATTCAAGACGTAGAGCAGGATAACCAAGTTCCAAGTCCTCCTTGGCTGCATAGTATTTGAAACTAGCCTGGGATATATGAAACTTTACCTCCTTTAAAAAAATTTAAAAAAAAAAAAAATCTGGCCAGGCATGGTGGCGCACACCTTTAATCACAGCACTAGGGAGGCAGAGGCAGGTGGATCTCTGTGAGTTTGAGGCCAGCCTGGTCTATAGAGAGAGTTACAGGACAGCCAGGGCTGTTACACAGAGAAACCCTGACTTCAAAAACAAAAACAAGAAAAAAGTCAGTGTCATAAGTAGATTGTATTTCATGTTTTTAGCCTAGGCAGATTGAAGGTTTTGTAACAGATGAGTGAATCTATTTATATTGTGCTGTCTTTAGCAAACATAGACATTAATTATTCTAAGACCTTTAGGATTGGACTCATCAATAGAAAATGTGTCTAGAATTTCATGCTGCTTTCTCTTTTAATGTGCTGTATTCCACTAAAATAAAATGGTTACCCTTAGATAAGGATATTCATAACCGAATCTTCATTATTCCTACAATATTAAGCATTCTCAAATAGAAATCATTTTGAAGGGATATAACATAAGCCCTAGAGTGTAATAGGTTAAGTTTGAATCTTAGCCCAGCTCCTAAACATAGTTTGTAATCTGAACTAAGCATGTAGCTTTATGCTTCTGCTTTTTTTTTTTTTTTTTTCCCCCTCAACTATCTCTTTGGATATTGAGGATTAAGTTAATTTAGGGAGACCATGTGTTACACCAAAATGAGAACTGAGAAGTTAAGAGGGGGCCCTTGAGCTAGGCCTAAAGAATTAGAAGGAAATGCTAACAGCTCGATGCCAAGGAATTAAAACAAATTAGAACAAAAGAAGTAGGCCCAGCAGTTTCCTTAATGATGGTGATACATTTGTCATGACCTGACCTGTCTGTCTTCCAGGCTCTGGAGAAGTTGCAGTGGAGGCATCTTCAGAATTGAGTCGTTTAAGCCCTGTCCAAAGAGCTGAAGCTTCTCTGTGTGTGTCATCAGCCTCTGGAGGGTAAGTGGATGGAAACAACTGAGGGCTTAGAGATAGGAGCTTGTTGGTTAAGAGTGTGTACTGCTCTTCCAAGGACCCAACTGCAATGTCAAGCACCTGCATCAGGTCGCACAAAACTGCCAGTAATTCCAGCTCCAGGGATCTGATGCCTCTGACCTCATTAGACACTCTCACAAGTAAATCGGGCTGGAGAGATGACTTATTTAAGAGCACTTGCAGTTCTTCCATAGTTCCCATGTTCTGTTCCCAGCACCCATGTATATGAGATGCTTCACAGCTGTGTATAAACTCGTTTCTGGAGACTGAGTTCAGCTCTTCAACATCCATATAAAATCATAGTGTATGCCTAGAGTACCAGTTCTGGACACACAAGAGGATCCTGGGTCTGGACAGTGGTGGCATATGCCTTTAATCCCATACTTGGGAGGCAGAAGCCAGCTTGGTCTATAGAGCAAATTCCAGGACAGCCAAGACAGAAACCTTCCTCAGAAAACCAAAAAAAAAAAAAAAAAAGGAAGGAAGGAAGGAAGGAGTATCCTGGGTCCTTACTGGTCCACCACACTAGCCAGTCATTGAACTCCAGGTTTAGTGAGAGACCCTGTCTCAAAAAATAAAGTGGACTTGGCCAGATAGTGGTGGCATACACTTTAATCCTAGCACCCAGGAGGCAGAGACAGGCAATCTCTGTGAGTTGGAGGACAGCCTAGTCTACAGAGCAAGTTCCAGAACAGCCTGGACTACACACAGAGAAACCGTGTCTCAAAAAACCAAAAAAGAAAAAAAGATGGAAATCATAGACATCTGAAGTTGGCCTCCATGTGCATGCAACTGTACACACAACTGTACACAGGCGTACACACACACACAAAGAGAACATAAAGAAGGTGATTTAGACAGTTGGTCCATTCCCTACCCCTTCTTCCAGTCTGTGTCCTCACCTCCCCACCTCCTAAGATAGTTTTATTCCTATTGAGTATGATAGAAGACCCAAAAAATGCCAGGCATGGTGGCACACCCCTTTAATTCCAATACTTGTGAGTCAGAAGCAGGCAGATCTCTGAGAGTTAAAGGCCAGACTGGTCTACATAGTGAATTCCAGGATAGCTAGAGCTACATAGTAAGACCTTGTGCCAAAAAAAAAAAAAAAAAAAAAAAGACCAAAACACATGTTTCTTATGGTCATTTGAAAACAGTATGCTTCTAGTGCCAGCAAAGCCAAGGTATCCCAGATGATGCATGTCAGCCGTTTGCTTTCTGAAACCTGGTTTAGTTAGATGTGGTGGCTCACAACTGTAATTTAGCACTTGGGAGGCTGAAGGAGGAGGAATGTGAATTCCAGGTCAGTCTGTCTCTAGTAGTGGGGAAAAAAACCCAGTCTAGCAAATCAGTTCTAGTTCCTAGATTATAGTCAGTTGTAAGGTTACATTAAAATATATACCAACCTACTGCTTCCATTGTTGAAAGTCAGCTTACCTAATCAATTAGTAGGATCACTGGAGCCACTCCTCACCTTTGTTTTAGTTCAGCACTTGGAGTAGCTTTAATTCTTTAGAAATAATAAGGTAAGTTTGATGCAACAAGTCCACATAAAGCATGGTTTTATAAGACACAAGAATAATTCTTTACTTTATGAGCAAGCAATGAGTATGACATCACAAGCTATCCACATCTGCTGGAGAATATTATTTCAAGGTGTGTTAATGCTTTCGTTAATGCTCTGTAAAGTTTGTTTAATGATGCAAAGATGTGTTTGATTAAATAAAATTCACCTGTGGTCAGGAGGCTGCGTCAGCAACTAGCTGACAGGAAGTGATGGGGAGGAGCCAGGTGAGAAAGGGTTTATAAGGAGGGGCGAGGAGAAGCATGAGGGCTTTTTGAAGGACTCGAGCAAGGAGAGGAGGTGAGCTACTTGCTATTCAGCCTCTCTGAAGAGCAGAATTCCACTTTAACCTTTGAATCTTGAGTTCTTTAGAGGGAGAGAGAACTAAAGTTAAGTTCCCTTCGTACGTAGCTTTTCGACAGTTGGAGCCAGAGGGAACAGATTTCCCTCTGGTACGGCCCTTGCGGCCTAACCGCTGCTGCTGATGGTGGCGGAGTTGCAGTTGCTGATTCAGACAGCTGTGGATTAAAAGGCAGCCACCATTTAAATAAAGGGCAACAGTCACCTCAGTCAAATTTAGTCAACGTGTTTTCTACTGAGAATACAAATTCAATAACTGGAATCTTCCAGGACTTCAATAAAAAGTAGAAGAAATAAAGGATTTTCAATTGCTTATTTTGTAATGTTTCATTTTAATAAAAATGTTACTTATTTTGCTAGGTTTGATGGCCAGTTACAAAAAAGCCAAAAAGCAAACGATCGTATCAGAAAAGTTAGTTTCCATGAGAATCTAGGTGAATATCAATATTTTGGCAAGCTAGTTGTCAAGATAATCTCACAAACATCTATAAATAAGTACTTCAGAAACTGCTTTCTTGAGAATATAGTGTTTGTTCTGTTTTAAAAGTTAGCATGACTTAGGGGAAAGCCAATGACAGATGACTGTCAGGATAGTTTACAACTATTTTCATTTGTTGTCCATTCTGAGTCATTTACCTTAATATTTCCAGTTAGCATTAAAGAGCTGATGCTGAGCCTACCAAGTCATAGGAAATCCTGTACACCTGACAGACTTATTTGAAAAATACAGCTACTGATTATTTTTAAATGCCTGAAATGTAATTTATATACTGAGACACTTAGGAACCATTTTATTTGTACTTTTAAGGCCATACCATTGTTACAAAAAAGTAAAAAGAGCAGGAAAAACAAATGCAGCAGTAATTCTCTTGTAAATTTTATAAAACCTAAACCATGCTTGATAGTGGCTTCTGAGTTTTGGTTTTCATAGCAAAGTAGCAAGTAGAGAGGAGAGGGTTGGACAGGTACGTGGGTCTCATACACTCAAGTGTGCATTTCTGTTTCTCAAGGAAAACCCCCACAGGATCCAAGGCATCAGTTTTGGATGGAATAGTGTCTGTTGAAAGCCGAGCCTCCACAATACTAGCAGACCACGATGAATGTATGTATCATTTAGTGTTTGGAATTAAGACTTCAGTGCGTAAAAAGATAGTATTAGATTTTCCTTTTCTCGATTCTTCACCTCTGGCCAGCTTCCCTGGAGTAAAAGCATTCTAAGAATATCAAGAGACACTTAAGAATAGGAATCTTAGCTGGGCACGGTGGAGCAGGCCTTTAATCTCCGCACTCAGAGGCAGAGGCAGAGGGTCTCTGTGAGTTCACGGCCAGCCTGGTCTACAGAGTGAGTTCCAGGATAGCCAGGCTGTTTCACATAGAAACCCTGTCTTGGGACAAAATGG
>CABHPR010147068.1:0-13940 GCA_902168415.1 Peromyscus melanophrys
TGTATGCACCCTTGTGTGCAGTAACCACAGAGGCCAGAAGAGGAGCTCAGGTCCTCTGCAACTGGAGTTACAAAGCCTTGTAGGCTGCCATGTGGGTGCTGAGAACTGAACCCAGGCCCTCCAGTGCTCTTAACTACTGAGCTATCCTTCCAGCACCACCAACAATGAATTCTAAAATCCAACACTGAATCACAATAAATAAAAAGAGACATTAACTTGGTATTTAAACGCTGAAGAAAATATTAAAAGTCCTTGATTCTGGTAATTAAACCACTGTTTCTATTAGAGCATAAACATTGTATGCACAATAAAAGATCTGAGTTCATAACGTACAGTAGCCTGAAGTCTGAGCAGAGTGTTGAGGCAGCATTTGCTGGCACTCATGCAGGACAGCATGCACAATGCAAAGTGCATGTGTTTGGGGTTCAGAACCAAGGCTCCAGTGGAGCGGGAGACGCACACACTGCCAGAAGGACTCCTTTCACTTCACCTTTGATATAATAACTAAATTTTAATCATTGTGGGTTTAGAATACTGCTGCCACAATCTTCTCAACCGAGATTCAGTTACATAATCCCCCATGGGGTCTCACACCACAGTATAAGAATCTGGAAGCTTGTGGATGGGTTCAGGCTCCGGAAAAAATGAGGATATGTCTGAGTTCAACATTCAGAAGATAAGAAGAATTCTTACAGCTTAGCAAGACAAATAGTGAAATTAAGAAATAGTGTGTGGGCTGGGGCTAAAGCTCTAGGTGCCAGTGGTGGCCTAAGGTGCACTCTACATGGGCCTGGCCTGGGCAGCTTTGGGGCAGTGCCAAATGCCTGGGTGTTCCTTGCTTGTTAGATGAATGAGCTAACCTTGGTCTCCTTTTCTGGCAGGCAGAGGTGGAGGAAACACTCAAGAGACTTCAGGGCCAGAACAGAGTGCAGGGAATCATTGTGGTGAACACGGAAGACATTCCCATCAAGAGCACCGTGGACAATCCCACTACGACACAGTATGCCAACCAAATGCACAGCTTCATCTTGAAGGCTCGGAGCGCTGTGCGTGAAATTGACCCCCAGAATGATCTAACCTTCCTTCGAATTCGCTCCAAGAAAAATGAAATTATGGTTGCACCAGATACAGACTATTTCCTGATTGTGATTCAGAATCCAACTGAATAACCAAATAAGCCACTGTCTCGGCTTCCTGTGTCTTTCCTTAACTTAACGTCCCCCAGAATAATAGTGTTAATCATGTCAGTGGGCACAGGGTGGATGCCCGAGAGCCCATATAGACCATGCCATTGATCATTAGTAGCTCTGCCCACCCCAACAAGGAGTGCCTCTGGTGATCCAGTCAGTTCTCATTTCCAGGCTTTGGAGGAAGAGCTTATGATAAGTCCACACACAGCTTCCTTCTGACCCACAGTTCAAGTTGTCACCCTTGGAAAGTCTGTTTTTTTCTTTAACTAAAAATAATTTCGAGATCAAAAAAAAACAAAGAAAGAAAGAAATTGTGTGTGTGTGTGTGTGTGTGTGTGTGTGTGTGTGTGTGTGTGTGTGTGTTGAGGTAGACTGAACAGATGGTTGAGTGGTTAAGTTGTGTTACTCTTTTGCAGAGGCCTGAAGCCCAGTACTAAGGTCTGGTGACTCACAAACACCTCTAACTCCAACTATGGGTTCAACTATTTCTTCTGTCCTCTTTGGGTATCTGCATACAAGAGATTCACATAAATTTTAAAGTTAAAAGATTTTTTTTTATTTTCAGTGTGTGGGTGTTTTGCCTCCATGTGTGTATGTACACTACCTGTGTGCCTGGTACCTGAAGAGTCAAGAAGAGGGGGATGCATCCTCTTTAGATGGAGGCACAAGCAGTTGTAAGCTGCTATGTGGGTGCTGGGAACCCAACCTGGGTCCTCTGCAAGAACATCTAATGCTCTTGACTAGTCATCACCTCTACAGACACAGGTGGAATGAAAAATGTAAATAAATATGCGTAGTGGTGGACGCCTTTCTTCCAAAATTCAGGTGGCAGAGGCATTCAAAATAAATAAATAGAGCCTGAAATAGCACAGCAGTTAAGAGCACTGGCTGCTCTTCCCAGCACTCACATGGTGGCTCACAGCTGTCTGAAACATTCCAGAGAATCGAGAACATTCACCTCTGTGGGTACTGCATGTACAGGGTTCACAGACAATCATAGAAGCAAAACACTCATACATATTAAATAGATATATATAAATAGATTTTAAGAACATCAAAATCTCAAAACAAACAAACAAACAAACCAAAAACATAAAGAAGGAAATGGGAAAGAATGAAAAGACATGTCTCCAAGAAGACAGAAATGACCACAGGACCATCAGTCTTTAATGAAATGCAAATAAAACAACAAAGTTCTAATTCTGACCAGACCGACTTTGAGAACATAAACAAATAGCCAAACTAGTGGAAACACATGAACTATGAACCAATAGCTGAGGAGCCCCCAACTGGATCAGGCCCTCTGGATAAGTGAGACAGTTGATTAGCTTGAACTGTTTGGGAGGCATCCAGGCAGTGGGACCGGGTCCTGTGCTCAGTGCATGAGCTGGCTGTTTGGAACCTGGGGCTTATGCAGGGACACTTGGCTCAGCCTGGGAGGAGGGGACTGGACCTGCCTGGACTGAATCTACCAGGTTGAACTCAATCCCCGGGGGAGTCTTTGCCCTGGAGGAGATGGGAATGGGGGGTGGGCTGGGGGGAAGGTGTGGGAGGGGAGTTGGGAGGACAGGGGAATCCGTGGCTGATATGTAAAATTAAATTAAATTATAAAATTGAAAAAAAATTAAAACTAAAAAAAAAAAAAAAGAAATAGGAACACGTGTCTATTTTGGTGGAAAAGTAACAATGCAACCCCTGTGGAAAAGCATGGCACTGCCTAACAGGTAACTAAGCACGTAATTATCCAATGACCCAGCAACTGCACTCCTACCTTATATACAAGAAAAAAGTTAACATACATCCAGATAAAAGCTTACACAAATGTTTACAGCAGTATTGTGGTAATAGCAAAGGTAAAAACAGCCCAAATATCCATTTCTGGATGATTAACCTGTGGTTTACTCACACAATGGAATACTATCCACCCATGAATAGGAATAAGTACTGAAGCATGCTACAACCTGGATGAACCTCAAAGCATGTTCCGTACAATAACCCCACGAAAAAGACAAATTATCCACACCTTCATCTGTTGTGTCCAGAATAAGAAACCCTACAGCACAGAGAATATGTGGAGGTTATCAGCAGTGAGAGGAGGGGAGGAAACAATGACTTAAGCCATATGGAGGTTTGCCTGGTGCTCAAAATTCTGAAACTGGAGAGAAGCTGTGGTTGCCTCAGCTGGTGAACAGGCTCAAGGCCACCGAACTGTGCACTGAAAATGGTGAAGCTGATGTCCCATGAATTTCCCCTCAGCAGGAACAGACAAAAGACCACTTCCTGTGTAGCTCTGTCTGTCAGGTGCTAATAAGCTGCAGAAGACCATGTGGGGCTGGAGAAGTAGCCCCCGCTGATAGAGTGCTTTCCCAACATGCACCAGGCCCTGGGCAGGACTCAAGACTATATAAACCGGGCAAGGGGGCACACATATGGTCCCAGCCCTTGGCAGGCAGAGGGAGGAGGATTAGAAGTCAAGGTTATTCTCAGCTGCTCATCACATTAATAAAAACAACAAAGGGGGGGCAGGTGTGCTGACACAAATCTATAATCTCATCACTCAGAAGACTGAAGCAGGAGGATTGCCAGACCAGGATGAGGTACATGAAGTGCCTGAGGCTCACACAAGCAAAGGCTAAAGTGAAAACCAGCTCCCCTGCTTCTCAGATCCTGACAGTGACCTGTGCTACTTTACACACAATTAGAACTTAAAGAGCCTGCACCCCAAATGGACACCTGGTGTGACAGGAGTCACTGTTGACAAGTTGTGAGCTGCCCACCTTGTTCGCTCAAACAAGTACACAGAGGACAAAATGAAGGGGAGCCAGGTAACTGTTCTTAACTGTGGTGAAAATGCCCCACTCCTGCTGGGGTGCAATTCTCTCTCTAAGAACCAGCCTGCTGTGTGTCTGTCCACAGAGCATATACTTAGTTCATTATAACTCTTATGTCTGTTCTTTTCTGGATAATCTTTCACCCCTGCATTACAGACATTCCAGGACAACATGGCTCTGCTCAGTAACAGCCCAAGTGCTGAAGAGGGTAGCATCCATCTCACATCCTCTGTCAGCCTGGCTCTAGCCCTGGGGTCTGAAGCAGCCTTGCAAGAGCTGTCCGTATTCACTGACTAATAACTCCTCTCTGTAGTTTTCTTTAACCCATTCCAAAAAGAGCAGTCTCTAACTGCTTCTGTCAAGATGAATACAGGTCTTGACATGGCTAGTTCAAAAATCAGTTCTCAGGCTGCTCCTGATGGACCTGCCTACCTGTGGTCCATTGACCTGCTCTCTTCCTATTTCATTGGTGTGGGGTTTTGTTGATGTGTGTTGTTGTTTGTTTGTTAGTTTCTGAGGTGGGGTATCACTCCAGAGTGTGCAGGAGCTCACTAGACTCTCACTAGTGATTAGGTGAACTTGCAGTCATCTACCTTCCTTGGTCTCCCCAGCCTTGGGACCCCATGGGGGCATGTTCCTTCTTCAGGGGATATTTTTTCCACTGGGATCAAGGACACTGAACTCTCCTGACCTCCCACCACCCTTCAGGATGTTCTCTCATGTCTCTCTCTGGGCTGTGCACTTTTTGTAACCCCACAACTTGGAAAGTTCAAGGTTACCTTTGGGACCTTGGACTTGAGGCTCCTGTACTCCCTGCACTCAGAAGGCAGAGACAAGAGAATCGTGAAAGATTTGAGGCTAGCCTGGACTACATAGTGATCTCCAAGACAGATATAGCTACAGAGGAAGACCCTGTCTTAAAATAATACTGAAACAAAATGAAATAGAGAGAAAGAAAAAGAAAAAAAGGTCATCCTTGTCTACATGAGACACTTTCTTCAAAAATCAAATAAGTCAGGCATAGTAAGACATGAATGTTTCCCAGCACTTGGGCAGTAGAAGCAAGAGGAACAGGAGATAGAGGGTATCCTTGGTTACATAGAAAATTCTAGATTACCATGGACTATATGGGATTAAAGGAGTCAATACACAAGGCTCCATGGTGCTAGAGTGGGTAAAGACACCTGCTGCCAAGACAATGACCTGAGTTCCATCCCTGGGACCCACATAGGAGAAGGAGAGAACAACGCACCACCCAGCCCTGTACTGGGTGTCTCTCATTGTCTCTCTCAAGCATCCTCCACAGAGCTCTGACAGCTGGATGTTCCTCCTCACTCTCACCACAAGCTTCTTAGTCAGGCAAATTACCCACAGGCCTGCTGGGTCTGCCTGTCTACCCAAACCTAAAAGTGCACAGTTTTTCCTGCTCTCCAGTCTGTCTGGGTCTCCCCAATGAGACTCCACCTAACTGACTTCTCCCCAGCACATGCTCTGTCTCTGTCCTCCACAGATGCCTTAAACTTCCCCAACTTTCATTCCTTGTTCTTTCTGGAGCCCAAATCTGCAGGCCATTCTCCTCCTACAGCTCATTCACTCTGCTGCTGTCATTCCCATCCCTGGCCCCTCACAGCTGTGAAGTACACAGAACCTCTCAACAGCTATCTGGAATGTGCTCACTTCCCCTCTGGGGGGACCTCTCTCTACTCAGACTGCCCTATCCTCTGAATCCCTACTTTGCATCTTATCCTCCTCCTAAAACCCCTCCTTCAATACCTTTTGGAAAATCTAGCCTGGACCGGGCGTGGTGGTGCTCGCCTTTAATCCTAGCAATTGGAGACAGAGGTAGGTGGATCTCTAGTTCCAGGCAAGGCAGGGCTATAGAGAAACCGTGTCTCAAAAAAACAAAACAAAACCAAACAAAACGTAACAGACAAACAAAACAGATACGGCTGAAGGCATAGCTTAATAACAGAGTGCTTGCCTAGCATGTGAGAGGCCCTGGGTTTAATCTCCAGGACTCCAAAGAAATGAATATCTGAGAAAAATTAGAGCAACTTTCATTTTAGCCAGAAAAGTAGGACACGTAAGCTTGGGGTAGAGAGATGGCTCAACAGTTCAGAGCACCTGCTGCTCTTGCAGAAGACCCAGGTTGGTTCCCAATGCACACATGGAGTTTATAGCCATCCATAACTCCAGTTCCAGGGACCCAATTACAGTCTTCTGGTCTCTGCTGGAACCAGGCACAGGTGCAGTGCACTTACATCTATGCAGGCAAAACACTCATACACCTAAAAATAAACAAATGTTTAAAAGAAGGTAACAAAAATAACAACAAATCTGCAGGCCATTCTCCTCCTACAGATCATTCACTCTGCTTAGGGCTGAGGAAGGCTGGGCATGGTGGTGTAGTCTCATAGTTCCAAGCCAGTTTTCACCTAACAAAGAAACCATAGCCTCTCAAACCTTGGCTCATTAGTAATCCTTCCTTTTTTTATTTCTTTACTTGTAATATACAAACTTTGCATGCAGTACTTGATTTTAATCACTGAATTTCCATGGAAGAAATTTATTTTCTTTAGTTGCCCAGAATAATTCTCCCTCTTTAAACTGCTAGAGAGCGTTCCAATCAGAGACAGAGAGCTAAAATCCAGCTTGATGTGAATTTATGGCAGAATGTATACATTTACACAGGTATGACCCTACATTTATTTTTCCCATGCTTACTTGGCTTATAACACACAGGTCACGTGATATAAAACCTTAACTGAATCCTGGAAACCTGAAAGAGCCAGAAACTCCCTCTGTGTTTCTAAACTGAAGTCTCTTTCCCTTCAAGTCCCCCATGGCGGTCTGTGACCACAATGCTCTAGCTCTCCTGCTAAAGCCCTGCTGAAGGATGATGTGTCCTTCCTCTCTACTGAACCCGCAGTGTCTTAGAAGCAGGAGAGATGGCCCAGCCATGCAGATGCCGGTGAAGAGCGGTCTGGGCAGAAAAACTGAAGGAATGTTGTGGGATTCTGTATGATGGACTCATTTGACACAGAACAGTGATTCGTCTTTCCCTTCCTTCCCTCCTCCCTCCCTCCCTCCTTCCTTCTCTCCTTCCAACCTTCCTTCCTTCCCTCCTGATACAACATGTTGCCATGTAAAGGTCTTGAACTCTTACATTTCTTGCTTCAGTCTTCTGAGTGCTTCTGTTATAGATGTGAACACAATGCCTGGCCAGAATGACATTTTCTTTTTAAATTAATTATTTTATATAATTTTTAAGTGTATGGGTCTTTGCTTGCATGTATGTCTGTATATCACATGCATACCTAGTGTCCAAGGTGGCCAGAAGATGGTGTCAGACCAGCTTGAACTCAGCTACACAGAGTCATGAGCCCCTGTGTGGGTGCTGAGAGTTAATCATTTATTTATTTAATTCTATGACTTCAGCAAGAGCAGCCAGTGCTCTTAACTAACGAGCAATCTCCCCAGCCTGAAATTAAATTTTTTAAGTTTTGTTTGTTTTTGTTTTTGTTTTTTTCCGAGACAGGGTTTCTCTGTGTAGCTTTGCACCTTTCCTGGAATTCGCTTTTTAGACCAGGCTAGCCTCAAACTCACAGAGATCGCCTGGCTTGGCCTTCCAAGTGCTGGGATTAAAGGTGTGCGCCACTACTGCCCGACCAAATTTTTTAAGTTTTAAATGATTTATTGCATATTGTATGTGTGAAGGGTATGTGCCTGTGAGTGTGGGTTCCTGTGTAGGACAGAAGAGGGTGTCAGATCCCCAGGAGCTGGAATTGCAGGCAGTTGTGAGCCAACTAAGGAGAGTGCTGGGGTCTGAACTCAAGTCCTGGAGAAGAACAGTGTGTGCCCTTAACCTCTGAGAGACAGACATTAATTTGTATCATATTTATATATATATTTATTTACTTATTTATTTATTTATTTACTTATTTATTTATTTTGTGTGTGTGTGTATGTGTGTGTGAGTGGGGGGGCGGGGTGTGAGTGGGGGGGTGTGGGTATGGGTGTGTACTCACATCCATGCTATGCTTTACACTTCTCTGTTCTAGAAGGTGATGCCTCTGTGTTATGAAGAAACAGGATGTAGGTGTCATTCAGGGTGTGGGGTGATGTGACAATTAACCTCAGGAAGGGAAGTGCCCCCTTCCCCCCACAACCCCCGCCGCTTGTCAACAGAACCAGTCTCTGCCCTGGCCAGGCCAACTTTGTTTTGAGGGACACTCTATACTCTACCTAAACCTGGCTGACTGAACTCAGAGAGATTCACCTGCGTCTGCCTCAGGTGCTGGGATTAAAGGTGTGTGCTGCCATGGTTGGTCAGTGCAGCATTCTACATGAAACTGTTGATGTGTATATATCATTTTATTCTTCTTTGTAAAGTTGTGTTTCCACAACAGGCATGGTGGCCCAGGCCTATAATCCCAGCACTACTGAGGCAGAGGCAGGAAAATTGCCGCAAGTTCTAGGCCAGTTTGGTTACATATCTATTTCCAGTCCAGCCAGGACTATATAATGAGAGTCTATGTTTAAAAAATGAAAGTACTGGGGTGAGGGTTGCTGAATAGCTGGCTTAGCAGATAAGAGTACTAGCTGCTCTTCCAACAGACCCAGGTTAACACTGTGGATCATAACTACATGTAAGGGCTGTTCCAAGGGATCTGACCACTCTTCAGGCTTTCATGGGCATCAGGCATTCATATGGTACACAGATATACATTCAGGCAGAACACCATTAACTTTAAGTAAATAAGTAAGAAGTAAATAAATAAAATCTAACAAAGGGCTGGGATAGCTCAGTCAATAAGGCGCTTGCCTTGTAAGTGCCAGGGCCTGGGTTTGATCCCCGGAACCCAGGTGAAAATTCCAGGCAGGGTGGTAGTGCTTGTAATCCTAGCACTGGGCAGGTCCCTAGAGATCTCTAGTAACCCAGCCTAGGCTACTTCAAAAGGTCCAGGCCAGTGAGAGACCCTGTCTCAGAAGTAAGTAAATGGCTCCTGAGGAACGAAACCTCAGAACATCCTGAGCCTCCACATGCACAGACACACACACACACACACAGACAGACAGACAGACAGACACACACACACACACACACACACACACACACACACATACACACACACACACACACACAGTGTGAGTCTTGCTATGTATCCTTGCTGTAAAAATACAAACCACACAGAAGTGTATAAAATAAAATATCAGCTGGATGTGGTGGCCCAAGCCTATAATCCCAGCACTTACAAGGCAGAGGCAGGAGGAGCAAGAGTTCAAGGTCATCCACAGCTACACAGAGAGTTCCAGGACAACCTGGGCTACATGACAGAGACCTATCTGGTTTCTCTCTCAATCCCTCTCACCTTATTTTTGAGACAGTTTCCCATTAACCCTGGGACCTGGGTGATGTGGACAGACTGTGTGGTCCCAGGGACCCCCTTGTCCTCACTGCTCAGCACAGGGATGACAGGTGCACGTCCGACACCTGTGGATGTGGATCCAATCAGTTCCCACACTTCTGCAGCAAGCACTTCACTGACTGAGCTCTCTCCCGAGCCCCAAGCCTACTTTCCTTTCTTTGTTTTTATTACTTAAAGTGATTCATTTATTTAATTCTATGTGTATGTGTGTTGTCTGCATGTATGTATGTACACCATGTTCATGCTTGGTACCTGGAGTGACTGAAGAGATCATTGGGTCCACTGGAACCAGAGTTACAGATGCTGTGGGTTCTGGCAGGCAAGCCTGGGTCTTTTGAGAAACCAGTGTGTATGCCTAACCAGTGAATCCTCTCTTAGCCTTATGTTTTTATTACATTTTACTTATTTATTTTGAATTTTGATGCACATGTGTATGGGCATGTGCGGTGGATGTATTTGTCAGAACACAACTTTGAGGAGTCAATTCTCTGCTCCCACCACCTGGGTACCGGGGATGAAACTCAGGTAGTCAGCTTAGTAACAGCGCCTTTTCCCACTGACCCATTGTTGACCGAATGACTTTTTTCTTTTTTCTGTTTTTCCAGATAGGGTTTTTCTGTGTAGCCCTGCCCTCCTGGAACTTGCTCTGTAGACCAGGCTGACATCGACCCCAGAGAACCACTTGCTTCTTCCTGAGAGCTGAGATTAAAGGCATGTACCATCAAGGTCTGGGTTTTTTTTTTTTTTAATTTTTCATTTTTCTTGACACAGATTATTTGTGAAGTCTGGCCATCCTGTGACTTGCTATGTAGACCAGGCTGGCCTTGAACTCACAGGGATCTCCTGGCCTCTGCCTTCTGAGTGCTGGGATTAAAGGTGTGTTGTCCTGACTCGCCTTTACCACTTCTTCCTATATAAAGCCAGTGTTGCAGATCCCACTGTACCGTGCACACATCCTACTTAACAGATACTTTAATGCTGTGGGATGGTCTGTATGTCAAACATGTTGCTTATTGGTCAACAAATAAAACACTGATTGGCCAGTGATCAGGCAGGAAGAAGTATAGGCGGGACAAGGAGGAGAGAATTCTGGGAAGTGGAAGGCTGAGCCAGACACTGCCAGCCGCCGCCATGACAAACAGCATGTGAAGATGCCGGTAAGCCACAAGCAATGTGGCAAGGTATAGATTTATAAAAATGGATTAATTTAAGATGTAAGAACTAAATAGCTAGAAGCCTGAGCCATTAGCCAAACAGTCTAAACAATATAAGTCTCTGTGTTTACTTGGTTGGGTCTGAGCGGCTGTGGGACTGGCGGGTGGCAGAGATTTGTCCTGACTGTGGGCCAGGCAGGAAAACTCTAGCTACACTTTAACGTTTTGAATGTTTTTCAATAAAAAAATTTTTGAGTAGGTAATTGATACTTTGAATCTAGAAGAAGAGAAAACACTGTCCACAGAACACACACGTACTAAAGAGGGGACACCAGTGACAAGAGTCTCTGGCTATAAACCAGATTGCAGCCTGGATAAGAAGAAGCCAGGTTCCCACATCTCTCTGCTACACCCAAGACATGCCCTCCATGACAGTCTGGACCCCTGACTGGATCTCTAATAGACTCCTTCCTCCTGCTCTCACTAGCTAAAGCTTCCTCCTCTGTAATTTCATCTTTACCCACTGGAATCCTCGCTTTCCTTCAAGATCCAGAACAAACACCACCTGCCATGACTAGGCCTGGATGAAAATCAAGTCTCCCTCCCCAGTCCAGACACAAGGCAGAGTGCTGTCTTCCTTCCACAGCCTCATCTTTCATGAAGCACAGTGCTGAAGAGCTCTGCCTCTGTGGACCTCACCTAATTTCTCACATGGACACACCCACTGAAATAAAATCTGCTTAGTGGTTAAGGCAGCTGCAGCCAAGCCGGGAGTCCTGAATTCAGTCCCTGGAAGTGAATTTTGAGAAGCCAGGAGGGGTGAGAAGTTAGGGTGTCTGTTAGAGGATGGGGTCCCCAGCTCTAACAGAGATGGCGATACTCTCCTGGAGAGAAGGATTGAGCACAGGGAAGAGGAGGGAGCCCCAAATTTCATCCAGACAGAAGACACACATCACCTCACAGGCCATCCTCAGGTTGCATGTTTGACTGCAAGGGGAGAATGACCTTCATTTTTTTCTGGGGTTAATTCGGGGGAAAAAAGAGGAGAAGGGACAGAGGTTTAGGGGAGGGAGGGAGAGACAAGAGGAAGGCCAAGTACATTAACAAGTGAGCAGTTGGTGAAACAAGCCTAGAGTTTTGAGAGTTTTGAGAGTTGCCCATGCCAGGACCCACCAGTCTGGATGAACGGGTCCTTAGTCCAAGGAAATCTGCAATTCTCCATCCAGAGGGCTGACAGAGGGAGGGAGAGTGGAAGGAAGTAGGGGAGGTTCAGAGACAGGGTGGAATAACTCAGGGACACCTCAGGCAGTTGTGGGTGAGCTGCAGCTGCACCTGCTCCCTGGGTGGCAAGAGGGTCTCCTGCTCAGAGTGACTGTGCCAGGATTGGGTACAGATAGGAACTAATGTGGAGAAAGAAGTCAGGAGACTGGACTCACATGCAGGCGGTTTATTTCAGAGAACCTGGGAAGAGCTCACGCTAAGCAAGCATGCCTCTCTTACAGACTAGGAACCTTTACCAAGCTAGGAGGAGGAGAGAGGAAGGGGGCTGTGTGTGCTGTGTGCTTAAGCAGGTGACTAGTTCTTCTTTGCAGACAGGGTTGGCCTTTTGCAGTTAGGTTGTGTCTCAAGAGTTCACCAGGGGGTGCAGAGCACTGCTGTGTTCACGATGCTTTGCACTCGCTGTGGGTTTGTCTTGTGACCCATCACTGTCGTTTAAAAACTCTGGAAAGTCTCCTCATCATTCTGCAAGGGCAATTAAAGGTTATTAGCAAATGAGCATCTCTCTAGCTTACATTCCTGATCCCCAAACCCCCCCCCTTTTTTTTGAGACAGGGACTCATCATATAGCTCTAGCTGTCCTAAAACTCACTGATTAGACCAGGCTATCCTCAAACTCACAGATCAGCCTGCCTCTGCCTCCCAAATCCTGGTATTACATGCCTTTGTCACTACACCCAGCTTCTCTGGTTACTTTTGAACACATTTTGATCAAAATTTTGCATCAGGGTTTTCATGAAATAGTATATTTCTAAACCCAATTTGGGTTCTTGTTTTGTTTTTTAGGGTTTTTTTTTTTGATGCACTATATCTTGTATCCCAGGCTAGCCTCAAATTCACTTTATAGCCAAGGCTGATCTTGAACTTCAGATCCTACTGCCTCCATCTCCTGAAGGCTGGGATTAAGGACACGTGTCACCACACCAGTTTAAATGCTTCTTCTCTTTAATGGCAGGTATTTATGGGTCACAATATGGGACTTTGCTTTAAACTACTGTGGCCCTTGGAAGAGGAGTTGGAGATATGGGACAAGATTGAATGTGAATGTGGGGGCCACGGCCCATGTGTGGAGGGCAGACACAACTTTCTGGAGTTGATGTCTCCTTCCACCAGGGATCTGACAATCTAAGTCAGCTGGTCAGACTTGCCTGGCAACCACTTTATCCACTGAGCCGTCTTACCAGACCAAAATTAACAAATGTTAAGGAGGGATGAAAGTAAGCACAAAAATATTCACTCTACTACTTTTTATGGAAATGTATAATTTCCCCATAATAAAAGTTAAAGTAAACAAGAGTAATACACTATATGTATAATGTATATACTAGAGACTTGTGAATGTGTCCAGCCCTGTTGCCATCTTGAACTTCAGACACGTATGTTCAATGGCCTGAAATTGAAAGGCCATTGGTTTGCCAATCTATTGGTTTGCCAGCTCAAACTGTGCTTACAAATGAAGTCTACATCCTGTCTCTTCACACCACAGTCAAACTGCCTGCCTAAACACACACATGCCCTCTGTTCCTCTCCAGTGGCTCCCCGTCTTTGTAAGTGACAATACTATTCAGCCAGTTGCTCAAACTGTTAACTTGGAGACATCCTTGACTCCTCTCTGCGGAGATGGTACAGCAGGTAAAGGCAGCTGCTGCCAAGCCTGACAACCTGAGTTCAATCCCTGAGTACCTATGGGAGAAAGACACAACTAACTCCATTAACTTGTCCTCTACCTCCACAAGCACACCATGGCACATGTGTGACCACACACAATACATAAATAAATGTAATGAAAATAATATAAGGGGCTGGAAATATGGCTTAGTAGTTGAGTGTGCACTGCTCTTCCAGAGGACCCAAGTTAGGATCCCAACACCCACATCAGTCTCTTCACAGATGCCTGTACTCCAGCTTCAGGGGATCTGACGCCTGCTTCTGGCCTCCCCTGCACCTGCAGACACCTGCACACTCACAGAAACACTCTCCAAGTACTGCCTGCCACATGTCTGAAACCATCTCACCTCCATGAAATCCTGTCAATTAATATGTGGAGAGAGAGAGAGA
>CABHPR010147069.1:1964-13035 GCA_902168415.1 Peromyscus melanophrys
GGCCGTGGCAGGCTTCTTGCTAACTGTTCTTATATCTTAAATTAATCCATTTCTATAAGTCTATACCTTGCCACGTGGCTTGTGGCTTACCGGCATCTTCACATGCTGCTTGTCATGGCGGTGGCTGGCAGTAACTCCTTCCACCTTCCTGTTCTTTCTTTCTCCTCTCTGTTAGTCCCGCCTATATTTCCTGTCTAGCCACTGGCCAATCAGTGTTTTATTTATTGACCAATCAGAGTAATTTGACATACAGACCATCCTACAGCAGTAATGCTTGAGTATGTATGAACATGCTAGCAATGTGTGGTTTATATCAAACAGTAGAGTAGCCAAATACTTGGGAAAAAGAAAAAAATAGACAAAAGAGAAGGAAGATGGGTAAGCACAGGCAGAATGTGTGTTATGAAGGGTTGGAATAAGAGAGAAAATTGGCATCCCATTGGCTCTATCATCTCATGGTGAATAACTAAGCTTTGCTCTAATGAAAAGGGAAGGTAAATGGAGACTTTTGGACAAAGAAAAATATTTTTAATTTCTTTGAAATGTCTCACATTAGTGCAGACTATTAGGTTGAAGATGATAGAATGACCATGTTAAGATCATCTGAACTAGAAGCTGGTACAATAGTAACATTATAAATAGTGGTTAGACTGATATTGAGACTGCAAAAACATTAATGGACTCAAGATATAGCCAGACAAAGAAGTCAATGCTGGGTGATGGACTGAATTCAGAGACTATGAGTAAGCATGGACTCAAACACAAACTGAAGCACTCCAAACTCAAACAGTTTGTTCTGTTCTTTTTTAAAAAGCAGACACTGGAGCAGTAGGTAGGACAGAGGTGTCATCATTTAAATTCTAGATATATGATTTGGCTGACCAATTACTATATAGAAAAAATAAATGTGTTTAGAGAAGCCATGATAATACTCTATTACAACTGGATTTATAGTAATGAGGCCATCTTCACCTCTAGGGACAAAACCAAGCCTCAAGTAGGATATCGGGTGACCCCAACTTGCATTCATTCAGGTCAGATGGCAGAGATGCTGGAGAAGAGGACAATCTAATGGACCACAAGATTGTGCTTTTTTCCTCAGGAATAAAGAAATAAAACTTCTTGAGAAAAAAAAATTCAGAATAGTGGAGAGTTTGTGTTGTCTGAATGTCAATGACTTCCTCAGAAGACACAATCACAAAATCAAAGAGAGCTTGATTTGATATTTTAAAATAATGATGTCTTATTCAGAAACCAATCTAAACAAAGATGAAATCAAATTATCTCATGAGAAAAATCACAGGAAAATATTCTCATCAACTGAGAAGAAAACACAGCTTTGGAATTGAAGTAAAGACTAGTTCTGCCACTTTCAGAGCCTGACCTGAAGCACATCTTCAGTGTTCAAATGAAAAGCTAGTCTCTCCTCACTTTTTGAAGCCAGAGCAATGGGGATACAGTGGAGGGTTGGGACTGATCTGCAAAACCAGATCATAGGATCAAAGTGGTTGCAAGTTGCCCATTATTAGTCATCTAGAAGGAAAGGCAATGTGTGATCACTTCTGACACCTGTAAAACCACAGAGAGACACGAGCAACAAGAAATATAAGTAAAACCTGGGCCTGGGGAAGTTCCCAAATGACTTTCCAGTATTGAAGTGGCTTCTTTCAGCCACTTCCACCCAGATCAAGAGAGCTACTGTAGTCTCAAAAGCATTGTTGGGTAACGGAGCCGTTTGTGGACTTCATTTCCTGCAGGGCACGTTTATCCTTGTCTTTTTCCCTCTTCTCCAAATTCTAGTGACAGAAGGGCTTAAATTCCAGCCATTAGGAAAGAAATAATGGCCAATATATGATTCAAACATGAGGTGGTGCCATGTCCAGTTCATAATTCTAAGTATTATACTGGACAAAAATGTCCCAATGTGCAAAATGTGTGCAAGTTAGAAGTTCTAAAACATTATTTTTCTGAGTGTCCAATAAAATCATTCTTACAGAATAAAAATATTAGGGTAAAATAAAAAGCCTTTTTGATGATTAGAGAAATACAGCATATTCACATGGCAAAGGACAATATAGAAAAATGGAAAGAATGGGAATGAAATGCTATTTCAGCACGTTTTATTTTACTTTGTACACTAATTTATAAATTGTATTTAGAGTATGTTTTCTTCACATTTTATAGCCAAAAAGAAATTCTAAAAGTAAACTACCAGAGTATACTTTTTTTCCTAAATCATGACTTAGGAAACTATCATATTAATAATTCCAATATTATTTTATAGTTTTGTAACTTGTATCAGTTTCTTGACCAAAATATGTGCAGAATAAAGGGAGAAAAGGAGATACACAAAATGGAACAGCTTTATCATTGATGAAAGGTTGGAAAAATAATGAAAAAATGAAATTAAACCAATTATTAATTTTATTATTACTAATTTTCATGCAGATAGGTTCAATTTTACCATGTAATCTCATAATGTTTAATATTTTAAGATTGTTTGCAATTTAGAATGTGGGAGACCAAAATTTTCTAAAGTTTGCAATGGGTAGAAATTGGTAATGAAGAGTAATACAGATTTCTAACAGTATTTCCAATATTGTATCCCCTGTCAAAAGACTCTTTCTTCCAAAGGTCCTTTAAGCTCTATTAATGTCCAATTTATCCTTCTCTTGGAGCAATTCTGCATCTAAGGAAAGAAGTGAAGCCACCTCAGTTGGACTGTAAACTCTGAAATATGTATTGAACATACACAGAAATGATGTGGGCTGATTTATTCTCATGCTAATTAGTTTAACTTCCAAAAATGAAGGAAAATAGTGTTAATCATTTTTCAACAGGAATAACATGATAAAAATCATGGGTTATTAAACCCCTTCCCACTGTAACTCATTCACTTCTTTTGGTCATTTAAGCACATAGTAATACTCTTTATGCCTTAAGATATCTCTTTTCTTTGTATAGTTTTGTGATTTGCTTGTTTGTTTTCTGGGTTTTGAGTCAGGATTTTCCTCTGCATCACAGGCTGGTCTTACATTCGTAGTCCTCTTGCCTCAACTTCACGGTTTGTTTGTTTTTCACTCAACAATTAAAATGCATTACTTCTTTAACTGACTACTGTTTTGCACAAAGGACCATGTACTTGCTACAGTACTGAATGAATGAATGAATGAATGAATGAATGAATGAATGAATGGGCAAATGAAATGTTTTATCGATTAAATCTACTGGTACATATAAACAGCCTACGACACTGGTAAGTAAAGTAAGGAGGTACCATGTTTGATGATCACTCTGATACTGCCCACATTAAAATAAACATACTTTCAAACACCCATAGAATAAGGCAAAATCTCAGCCAACCAGTTGCTCTTAATGTGAGATCAGAGGGTAGAAAGACAGAATGATGAAGCAAGCTGGTCAGAGTACTGAAGAGCACAACCAATGCTGCTGAGAGCTGTTTATTTTGGCACATAGGATTTAGTTGTGGTTTGGAGAAAAGAAAATCAGGACATTTAAAGGAGATGCAGAATGAGTAAAGCTTCCCATGCCCAGATGGTCTGTGGGGGCAGCAGCTTTTACTTCCTTCTCAGTAACTTCCATCTTTTTTTGAGGCAAATTCTGCCATCAGCCTGGAACTCACTGATTTGACTAGAATGGCAAGCCCAATTCATACAGATTCTCTTATTTCTGTCTCCCTGGTACTGATATTGCAAATGGGCAGCACAGTATCTGCTTTATGAATTTGTTTGTTGATGTGAGTGCTGGATAGTTGCACAGCAAATATTTTACCAAGTGTACTATCTTTCCAGCCATTAGAATATTTGTTAAATGTACAATGCATTTTATTAAAACCACTGTAGGGCAAAGCACCTGCATCTTGAAGTCATATGAGATCAGTTTTGGTCCTTGGCTGTCTTTGTTACTAACCACATATCCTGGGACCAGGTAATAACTAATTTGAATCTTATTTTTGCCTCTTCCAAGGAGGGAAATCACAAAGTGAGAAACCATATAAAGGTTACAGTGACTTTTTAGCTAAATATATGTAACTTGCTTTTGGCAATGTCACTTGGTGGTGACAGAAAGGTAAAGAAAGCTTAATTTTTACCCAATATAAAGATGCCCTCTTGTCTTCAAGAAGAGCCTGTGCAGTATCTGGGTGGCAACCAAATAATCTCAGGCCAGCTAAGGGCAGCCAATAGCAAAGAGGATCTGATTAAGTTCATATTGGTCAAGGACATTAGGTAAATGCTCAGAAAACATGGAAAATTTTTATGCAAATAAGCTAAATTATTTTCTCTCCTGGTTTGCCTTTTTATAACTCCTCAAGAAAGAGAATTTAGATCATTAAACAGAAAGATGATTTTAAGATTATACATTTAGAAAAAGTACTTGCTAATTTCCATATTTCACTTGAAGTATAATTAAAGATCTCTTTGTAAGAAAAAAAAGTATTTTTACTTTTAATTCACCCTCTACATAACCTTTTAATGTTATTGAGCAGGAAGCCATGAATTCCTTCAGCCTGCCTCTCATTACTACATTATTTTTCCACTCATATAGAAAACTTTAATTTTCTACATTAACATGTCATAAAGAAGAGTTTGTAGGTGTGTGCCTATATCACAGATGAGAGTGTTGTTGTCACTGATATTTTTGTGAATTATTAGTGCTTTGGCATACGTGTGAAAGTCATAAACATTTAGGTAAATCAAACACACTTTTTAGGATTTAAATTTTAAGAACTCATTCTATTGACATATTGTTTAAATTAAATGGATTGTATTAATTCAGTGCTTAACTGGTGGCATGAATGCCTAATAATAATTATAATCAGATATTTCTGGTATCTCAGTGTTCTACCTACATTTCTGTGTCTATAACAAATACCCTGACAATAAGCAACTTCATGCCTGAAGAGCCTCAGAGGGCTGGCCTGTGTCTAACAGAGTGCCGCAAAGCCACACATTTATGTCTTTCTGAGAGTGTAGCAAACATGTGAGAGCCATATTATAAATTTTATCTTCACTATGAAGTCCTTCATACCTTGAGAACATTGAAGAGAAAGAATAAGGAAAATTTCTCATCAAACCAAGTCAGTTCTGCGTCCTCTGTATGACTTACAAAATCATTTTGAAGACAGAGGCTGTTCTTTACCTGTGCTCTGTTTACACTTTACCTAGTCACTGGGAAAAGCCAAAGACATCCAAATTCTGCTTGAAAATCTTCTGCCATGGACTCAGGAGCTCACTGGGGGTTTCTGATTTTCATGAAGCTACAAACAGAGGAGTTCTCTCATTCTGTGAAGAACAATGGTCATCCTCCTCTGTTTTCCTGTATCTTGTGCTATAGTGGCATGATTCAGTGCAGAATCTCATGACTTCTGTCAACAATTCTGGTGTCTCTTTAGCCAGCTTTGCAGCTGCACCAAAATGAACTGTATCAGTTAGGGGTTGGATACATTACTTTCCCATAGTTTGGAGACTAGAAAGTCAAAAGTCAAGCCAGATCCAGTGACTGGCATGGCCCTGTTTTCTGCCACCCTCTAGTTGTGTCCTTAAGTTGCACCATTCCACTAATGAGGACTCTGCTTTCATGACCTAATCACACCCCAAAGCTCTGACCTCCTTAACCACCATTGTAGGAGCTAAGAATTCCACAGTGAGACTTTGGAGACCAGACTGAAACCTTTCTCCATAGTAGCAGCCTTCAGGCACCCACTAGCAATCTCCTCACTCTAGTTCTGCTCATCACAACGAGCCATTTCAGGTTTTCTGACTTTAGTCATTTACTTTCAGGGACCAACATCTGTTTCCTTTATTTTGACTGTATAAATTACTCCCAAGTGTAATGGAGTGGCATGGTCCTTTATTGTGTTCTTATTTCTGATGATGATGAGTTTGAATAGAATTCAGCAGGGGCAGTTTTTCTGGTTGCTCCTTATCTGTAAGATAAGCTGGAAGATAGTAGGGTTGGGGGTGAAAATCCTCTGAAGGTTCCTTTCTCATATCTATGGGTGATGCACCTCAGTTACCCTCCATGTGGGACATTTTACTATTCTTTTTGTTGTTGTTTGTTTGTTTGTTTTTATTCAAGACAGGGTTTCTCTGTGTAGCTTTGCGCCTTTCCGGGAACTCGCTTTGTAGACCAGGCTGGCCTCGAACTCACAGAGATCTGCCTGGCTCTGCCTCCCAAGTGCTGGGATTAAAGGCATGTGCCACCACTGCCCGGCATCATTTTACTATTCTTTATCCTGTGATGGCCAACCTGTACATGTATATAGAGAGAAGGACAGGGAGAGAGAGGGAGTCTGAAATTCTGAAGTTCTATTGTATCTTAGGCTGTATCTGGGTTTAAAAGGTGGACATAGTTATTTCAGTTGTGTATTAATGAGGGAAGCAGTTGAGTACAAGGCAGAAACTACAGGGCACTGGCACAGAAAAGCATGCAGGACTAGAAATATTCCTATGACCATATGGTCACCTTTGAAAATCAAGTCTGGTCCGTCTAGTTTGATTTTACTTCCCTATATGAGAAGAACAGTGAATAAGTTAACACACACACACACACACACACACACACACACACATTCAGCTGCTGGGTTTCTTAGACTGGAACCACTTTGGCAGAGTTCTGTTCCGATTCCTATGTCATAAAGTTCTGTTATACTTACACTGTTTAAAAGAGTTCAGTGCACTTCTGGAATCTGTAGGATGTGTGTGGGGGGGGGTTGCATGGTCTGGGGTATGTACACATGTGTAACAACTCTCTTCTGCTGTTTATTCATTTCTTCTCTCTTCTCTTGCCCTGAGCGGTGAATAGCCTGCCAAGGATGCTCGAAATGATCATTAGGGGGATGAATTAGGTTCATTTTGCATTTTGTATTCAGCACAATTCAAATAGAAGCTGACAGTAAATCAACAAGAAAAGTAGGCCCGGGCCATCTCCCTTCGTGTAGCAGTGCTGACTCACCTCCTCATTACATTATAGGAGATATTCTAGTGGGTGTTCTTGTGGTGACAGATGAGATGAGGCTAAGCTAACAGGCCTGTTTGGACACTGTTTCTTCTGCCTCAGCCTCATATCATGGCAGAAGGAGCAGGTGCCATTTTATGCTTGTGTATATAATGAATTTTAAGTTATGAGACAGCTGAGTATGGCATATTTTTATTATTTTGCTTCTAGATCTTCAATAATTGAAATCAATATGTAACTTATGTAATTGGATGCAAAATTACTTTTCAAAAAAGCCAGACTATAATTGTACCATCCCCTACAATTATAACAGCAAAACAACATTCAATAAGCTGAGATTTTTTTGCTATACTAATATTATATCAGAACCATGTTTTCATATAACTTTTCATACTATCAAATGATGAATTAAAATGAAAGTTAATCATTGAACTATGTGAAAACTCTGAGGCAGTTTTCTAAATATTATGAAACAAATATTAAGTGACTAGGAATGTGTATTATTTCTAGCTAAGACTAACAGGTATTAAGTAACTTTCCTATAGAGGGAGCAGTGAAGAATTAAAAGTGTTATCTACCTTTCTTTTCCTTCCAAGAGGCAAACCACGCAAACAGTTTAAAAATAAACATCTGTTTACTGACCTTGACATGCACAGGGTTGAAGCAGGTGATTTGGTACTCAGAAACCTATACTTAGCCTCTTGAGTAGTTCATGACTTGTTTTGAAAAATGAGTGATAAAAGTAAAACCAAAAACCAGCTTACAAAGAAATTCTGTAAAAAATTACCCTCAAACTCTAAATGTCATCAACTATGAAGACAATTGTATGTTATTGTGGGGCATTTACCCACCAACCCCACAGTTCCCCAGAGTTTTCTTGAGTGAGAGCAGCAGGAAATACTAGACAGAAGGATTTAGATTGTGGAGATAAACAGATAGAAAATACAGGATAGCCTGGAGAGGGCCTGGAACCTATTCCAACAGGCCCTGACTGTCTCTGCCCTAAGGTATTTATAGAAATGCCAAGGGGTGGAGCAAAAGACCTCCCCCCCCAGCACAGCCAAGTGCAAACCATCTCAGACACCTGCACTCAGGCCTGTGGTCCAATCATCCCCTCTATGCAGATCTGCTGAGTAAAGCCATTAGGAACCTGAAAATGGGCTCCCACATATTATATGTACAGACAATGTACATCCAGTGAGAAGAAATGTGGGAATACGAGTATTTGGTGGGGCTGGGGAGAAGACTTAGCCTGTGAAGTACCATAGGACCTTAGTTCATATCCCTGTCTTAAGAGCTGGGTGAGGTGACAAGGATATGTAACCCCAGGGCAGAGGGCTTGATGCAGAGGTGGGGGAATCCCTGGAACTCATTGACCACCTAGTCAAAATAAAAATAATCAGTGAGTTCTGTTATCAGTGAGAGACTCTGCCTCAAAAACTGAGAGCAATTAGGGACAATGCCTAGCACTGACTTCTGGCCTCCACATAAAAACAATATAAGCCTGTATCAGAGAGAGAGAGAGAGAGAGAGAGAGAGAGAGAGAGAGAGAGAGAGAGAGAGGGAATTTCCTCCTGTAGTCACAAACTGGAGGAATGTAGAACACTAAGCAAAGCCTTAGGAATTAGCATTTCCTGGGTAGAGGTGAAGATAAAAAGATAAAAGTGATTTTTAAAAACTGAAAGAGTAACATATGAACTCAGTAGTTACATGGGGAGGAAAGAGCCTCCATGTTGTTAAATGCCTCAGGGAACAGTATGAATATGAAGCAGGGAACACAGGGGCCTCAGGGCTGAGAGCTCCCCTTGCACCTTTCATGCATTGTTTCAACTGAACTACATTACTTTACAAATGCCTTCCCAGTCAGGCATTCAGAGAGCTTTTATTTACTTATTTTTTATTAAGAAATGTTTTATTCATTCCAATCACAGATCTCCCCTCATCCCTCTTCCTGTTCCCCACAGCCTTCTCCCCCGCAGCCCCCCACCCACCCACCCAACCCCAGTTCCCTCCTCCAAAAAGGTATGGACTCCCATGGGGAGTCAGCAAAGCCCTGCACATTCAGCTGAGGCAGGTCCAAGCCCCTCCCCCTGCATCAAGGCTGTGTAAGGTGTCCTACTATAGTCAATGGGCTCAAAAAGCCAGCTCATGCACCAAGGATAGATCCTATTCCCACTGTCAGGGGCCCCTCAAACAGACCAGGCTACACAATTGTCTCGACCATACAGAGGGCTCAGCCTAGTCCCATCCAGGCTCCGCAGCTGTCTGTCCAAAGTTTGTGAGTTCCCACTAGCTTGGTTTGGGTGTATCTGTAAATTTCCCCTTCATGGTCTTGATGTCCCTTGCTCATAGAATCTATCTTCCCTCTCTTTAACTGGACTTCCAGAGCTCGGCCTGGTACTTGGCTGTGGTTCTCTGCATCTGCTTCCATCAGTTACTGGATGAAGGCTCTATGATGACAGGGTATTCACCAATCTGATCACCAAGGTACGCCAGCTCAGGCACCCCCTCCATCACTGCTGGTAGTCTAAGCTGGGTCATCTCTGTGGATTCCTGGGAACTTCCCTCACACCAGGTTTCTCCCTACCCCCATGATGTCTCCCTCTATCAAGATATCTCCCTCATTGCTCTCCTACTCCGTCCCTGTTCATGAGATCTCCTGAGTAAACTGGGGTTGGGGGGGGCAATGGAGGGGAGAAGGATGGGGGATAGGAGCATGGGGGAATAGGGTGGTAGGGCTGGAAAAAAAGAGCTTTTAGATAAGCAACATTGTTTTTTGACTGTTCTTGCTCTGATAGATTTCTTCCTTAGCTTTCTCAAGAAAGAACAGAAAGCCTTCTCTCTCAAACCCATAATTCCATGTTGCAGCCAATTTGACTCATTCACAATTATGCTAGATAATCTCCTTCTGGGATAGTGAAAACCAGCAATTGTCCTCAGAAATGATCCCCAAATAGTTTCTAAGGAAAGCAATGTGTCATGGTGGGATTTGTTGTCTTTGCTCCCACCTTAAAAGTACTGAGGAGGGATTAATGGTTTAGTTTGTCAGCATGTATATCAGGCAAGCACAACATGGCTCCTTTTTGACTTATCTCTTCTTTCCTGGTGGCTCTTCTTTGCCAGCAGAAGGGCAATACTACAGTTTTTTTTTTTTTTTTTGGTATAAATTTTGAGCATTTGTATGGATCACAGCTGTGTGTGACACTATCTTTTCTTTGCCGGGTCAGAATACAGCAGAACAAATATGTCTTCAAAAGATAAGCATGTTCAAGTTTTGCTCTCATATCCAGAAGAACAAATGCCTATAACACAGCAAACTAAACATTCACACTAGAATAAAAAATTAAAAACCTAAAAAACGAAAGCTAGAGAATAAGTTAATGTAGTAGCATAAAAGTGAAAGACAGAATTGTAGACTCTAGGAGAATAAATTTTAAAGTCCCATGGAGACCTATTAATGGGTATGTTTATGTTTATGAAAATGTAGCAGATGGCTGAGAACATGCAGTATCTGTTAGATTTACAAAACATTTTGGAAATAGTAGGAGACTGCATGTCCTTTTTTTTTGTTGTTCTTTTTCTCCCCCTTCATGTCTTAAAGAAACTGTTGACTCATTACCATTATGGGCTTTGTGTGTGCATAATTTATTTTTATATGTTTACCTCTTGCAGTGTTTTTGAAATTCCATTTAACTATTAACTATCTAATGTGGTTCCAGGGTCTTCTGGACCACTGGCACAGTCAAACTGTCCCTGGATATCTTAGGATGTAGAACTCACTGTCTGTCCATGGCTGACTCCAGAGAGCATTCAGAGAGAAAAGGAGAGGTATCAGCCTCAGTTCTTAGTGCTCTTCAGAGAGGAGTCTGGGAAAAGTACATTGCTGGAGACCAAACTCCGAGGCTTTACACCGGATTCAAAGAGAGTTGTCCAACACCCTTAGGCAGATTTGTCTGTGAACACAGTGATTCTAACAAATGAATGAGAGAACAAAAAGAAGAGCAATAGTCGGGGATAACCAAAGAGCACACTCCTGATCTATTGTTGGACAGACACACACACACACACACACACACACACACACACACACACA